>JAQZBX010039167.1:0-23161 GCA_029593785.1 Cabassous unicinctus
CACCCTGCTGCTAGATACTTTAACGCCCTGGTGAAGCTGCGACAGATGCGTGGAGCGGATGGGGCCTTGCTGTGCTGGAATGAGCTGCAGTCCACCGTGAGCCAGGTCAACGCCCAAGTCCAGGAAGAGACCGACCGTGAGTTGAGTCCAGAGCAGGGGAAGACAGCCTAGAGGGGCAGCCCAGTCCCTTAGTCCTAAAGCTGGGGGCACCTGCCCACCTGGCTCTCTCATTTTCAGAGGTCCTCGCGGTCAGCCTCATCAACGAAGCTCTAGACCAGGGCAGCCCCGAGAAGACCCTGACCGCCCTGCTGCTTCCTGCGGCTGGCCTGGACCTTGTCAGCCTCCCTGTTGCCCCTCGCTACCATCTCCTCCTCGTGGCAGCCAAAAGGCAGAAGGCCAAGGTGAGGTGCGGGCTGGCTGGGATGGTCACCAGAGCAAGCAGAACATCCCTTTGGGCAGAGCCCTGTGCCCAGTATGCACCCTGGTAGAGGGACAGAGTCCCTTCCTGGGGCAGGGGGCAGGAGGGGCTCTAATCTGATGGAGGAAGATGGCCTCCATTGCAAGGGCTGAGAGGCCAGGGTAGACAGTTGAGCTCTAGTTGCCACCAGAGAGGATGGCAGGGCCTTGTGTGTGGGAAGAGCACAGGACTGGAAGCCAGAGAACCTGGCCTGGATGTCCTGCTCGGACTCACTAACATGAGACTTGAGCAAATCCCTTACTTGTCTCTGAGTTCTATTTATTCCTCTGTAAAATGCTACATGCCCTAGTCCTACCTATTGGAACAGGGGTAAAAATCTAATGAGTTGAAGAAGGTAGCAGGGAGTCGAACCCACAATGCCCTGAGTATGTGGCAACATAGAGTGGTTGAGAGCTAGGACACTAGAGCCAGGCCATTTGAGTTTGCATCCTGGCATTCTGATCCTGCACGTTACCTGCCCTCTCTGTGCCTGAGTTTCATCACTTACAAACTTGTAATAATAATGAACTTTTCTCATAGTTGAGAAAATATGACAGTGATACTAGGTGACATTTATTGAGTTTTCACTTTATTCATTGTTGTATGTGTTTTTCAAGTATTAATGCATAAGAAAGTGCTTTAGAACAGTTCCTGGCACATAGTCAGTGTTTAATAAAATATTAGTTTAAAAGTCTGTTATTAATGAGGAGAGTTGGGAGGGAGTAGTGTCTGGGATTGGGTGAGGTCAGGGAGGGAACAAGCCTTTATCAGTCTTGCAGTGTGACAGGCACAGGCTTACTTGACCTGTGTTCTCATGTAATCTTCCCACTACTTTGTGTGCTAGAGGTGTGTGGAGCAAGAATGGAAAGGAGACAGTGAAGGTCAGGGTCAGAATTGGCCTGAGGAGGTGTGAATCGAGGCTTAGGGGAATGGGGAGTGGAGGTGGGCAGGTGGAGCCTCCACAGTGGGCCATCCCTGGACATAGCTGAGGCTCAAGGGCAGGAATTTAGCTGTTGAGAGTATGATGGGTACAAGGGGTTCCAGAGGCTGTACAGAGCCCCTGGGGGTTCTAGGGGGCGTTGAGCTGAGTTGATGCTTGGGACAGCCTGAAGGCAGTGTGGGAAAAGGCAGAGCCTTTGGAGCCTGGCAGCAGTCCTAGGGCACTACAAGACCTGCCTGCACAGGAGCCAAAGGAGAGGAGTGAGGATCGCCATCCCTGCCACCCCAACATCGGCTGTAGTTTTGTGCTCTGGGGCAGCTGGGCCTGGAAACCTGGGGAAGACCAGTTTGGGGTCTCGAACCTTTCTCAATTTGCCAGGTGACAGGGGATCCTGGAGCTGTGCTGTGGCTGGAGGAGATCCGCCAGGGAGTCATCAGAGCCAACCAGGACACAAACGCAGCTCAGAGAAGTAACCGGGGCCTGGCAGGGAGGAAGGCTGGGGGAGGGGAGGAGATGAGCACTCAGCAGGAGCCCAGCTAATCAGGTAGCCCTCCTAGTCACCTCTCCCTCCCTTTCAAGCTCTGTGGGGAGTCAGGCCAGAATCAGAGCAGGAGGGTTCCTGCTAAGACTGTAGGATGGATTTCTCACAGCCAGCTGGGCAGGAAGTGCTCCAGAGTTGAGAGCCCATAGTCCACCCACAGGCTCCTTCTGCAGTGTGAGTATGTAAAATCAGGTGGTGGCCCAAAATCCATCCCATTTCTGCTGGTAGCCTGAGTTTGGGTTCTAACAATCAACTCTGGCTAGAGAAAGTTTAGTCTTGAGCGTGCAGAAGAGGGGTTGGCAGAAATCTGAGGAAAAATTGGCAGGATCAGAGCAAATAGACACTGGAGTTCTGGGTGGGGTGTTGATGGCATTAGTTCTCCCTCTGTCCATCTGTCTTTAAGTGCCTGGAAGTCAGGTGCTGCATCAACCATTCCCACTTCTTATACACTCTTCTTCTAAGAAACGTGACCTGAGTTTCTCTACCCGTATCCTGCCTTTTAGCTGTATTTTCCTTTTACCGAGCCCCAGCCCAATTCCAGGAATTCTTTCTTGGCTGTTACCTTTCCCTCTAAGCACAGCTGCAAGTTTTTTGTTTTTTTTTGTTTGTTTGTTTGTTTGTTTTAAATTTTTATCATCTATGCCTGTATCCGTCTTCTCTCTTCCACCAGATGGGTATTTTTTTGGTGTCTTCCTCCTTTGAATCCCTCCCCAGTGGCTAGGACGGGGCCTGTGGGAGGTGCTTGGGGGGAAGGATTGACCTCTCTCCTGATGTTTCTGTCAGTGGCTCTTGGTGTGGCTGCCATCAATCAGGCCATCAAGGAGGGCAAGGCAGCCCAGACAGAGCGGATGTTAAGGAACCCCAGTGTGGCCCTTCGAGGGGTGGTTCCCAACTGTGCCAATGGCTACCAGCGAGCCCTGGAAGGGGCCGTGACAAAGAAGCAGCGCCCAGGTAACAGCTCTATCCTACCCTTTCTCTTCACTGTCTGCCCCAGCCTCTTGTGTCCTCCTTGAACCTTCCCTGCTTATCCTTGGTTTCTGCTTAGAGGACACAGCTCTCTGGGTTCAGCATGATATGAGGGATGGCACCGCCTACTACTTCCATCTGCAGACGTTTCAGGGGACCTGGGAGCGGCCCCCTGACTGCCGCCTCAACACCTCCCACCTGACTCGGGAGGAGATCCAGGTTGGCAGGGCCCCTGCAAGGGAGGGGAATGGTGCATAGGGGTTCCCTGCAGGAGGAGCTCCCACCCACCAGGTGACACAGACTCTCTCCTGCCTCCACAGTCAGCGGTAACCAAGGTCACTGCTGCGCATGACCGTCACCAGCTCTGGAAAGCCAACATCGGCTTTGTTACCCAGCTCCAGGCTCGTTTCCGTGGCTTCCTGGTGCGGCAAAAGTTTGCCAAGCGTTCCCACTTTCTGAGGACCTGGCTCCCAGCAATCATCAGGATCCAGGTGGCAAGCTCTGGCTTTCTTCATCTTCAGGGCCTGGGTTTATCTGAGCTTACGGTTTCTACCCTGCTGTCTTTTTGCTGAGTGCAGTTGGGATGACCTTTTAGCCTCTAATGAGTGGTGATTAAGAGCTTGGATTCTGGAGCTGGACTGCCCAGGTTTGAATCCCAGCTCTCCTCCACTTATGAGCTGTGTGAGCTTGACAAGTTATTCTTTCTCTCTCCTTCAGTTTCTCAGTGCCCCTTAATTCCCTCATCTGTCCCTCTGTTTTCTCATCTGCAAAACAGGGATAGTGACAGCACACACATTATCGGCTGTTATGAGGAGTAAGTGAGGTGTAAGCGCTGGGAGCAGTGCCTGCAGGTAGGGAAAAGCATGTTGTGAGTGTTCAGCTGCCATCGTCGTCATCGCTGTCCACAGAAATGGAGGGTTTGCTTCCCCAAGGCGAGAGTGAATTAAGATTTAATAAGCTGGATTACACTTAACAAACCAGAGGATTTCTTGACTAAAAGAGGAGTAGGGGAGAGGTGGTAGTGGTTAAACAGAAGGGGGGTAGACTATTCCTTAGGGAAAGAAAAGTCTTCTGACATTCCTCTCCAACCAGTCCTCTCCATTTTTATTTTTCCAACCAATGACGGCCCAGTGTGACCTCTGAGAACTACCCACAAGTAACTGGGACATGAGGCCAATTGGGAAGACAGTCAGGGACACTGTACAAGCCAGGGATGATGGGAGTTGAGCAAAGAGAGACCTCCCTGGGCAGACATGATCCGGAAGGCCTCATGGAGGTGGTGGCAGTGTAAAAATACTTGACTGAATAAACATCTTTGAATGGCCAGTATCTGCAAAGCATATTACATGGCATGGGGCCCGGGTGGGAGAGGGACATGAGACACCCAGGTGAGAAATTGCATCTCCCCGCTCGCTGGAATTGGAGTACAGTTGATGTTAGACTTGTGATAGTAAGAGACCAAGACAACACCAGAGGCCCCCAAGGGAGACAGATAGACAGACTGAGACTGGCAAAATGGCCTTCGGTTATGATCTAGGGCATGTGGGGTCGTACTTTGGTGTCAGAGGCTGGAGGTTGCCTCCCAGTCCTACCACTTCTGGGCCATATGGCCTTGGGCAATGTAAGTCCTCTCCAACACTTGGTTTTCTCATTCACAACGACTGTACTCACCTCATATGGTGATTATGAGGATTAAGTAGGAAAATTACATGTAGCACTTAGTGAGGCAAGTACTCCCTTGGTGACAGTCATTATGAGATGTTAAATTTCAGGGCATTTGTCCCAGAAATCAATATAAAAACTTAATAATCTGCATTTAATGGTCTGGATCATAGGACTTCCTCTCTCCTGATTCCAGACTGGAATTTCTTTTTTTTTTTTTTTAAGACTGGAATTTCGTACTAACTCTAAAGAGATGAAAAGGGGGATGGATGTGGCTCAAATGGTTGGGTGTCCGTCTCCCATATGGAGGGACCCAGGTTCAATCCCTGGGACCTCCCGGTAAAAAAATAAAATAAAATAAAAATAAAGAGATGAAAAGCCAAACAAGAGGTGATGGAGTCAGAGGGAGCATTCACCACTATTACTAGAGCTGTGTTGACTCTGGCCTTGGTCCTGGGAGACAGAGAAAGGAAGAGGTGGCCTGGAGCTTCAGGCCACTTGCACCTCAGCTATAGAGGAAGTGAGATTTAGAAAGGAGGCCCCTTGAGTGTGCCGAGATTTTACCCTCTTCTGAAAGCTCTGACCCTAGATGGAACTCTAATTAGGGCTCTGAATTCTGACCAATCCAGATTGGGAGGCCTCCTCTTTAAGAAGGAGCCATGTGAGCTGGGTAGGAGATAGGAATAGAGGCGAGACCCTCTACCTTTCCCTACAGTCAACTGTCCAGAGGTTATGCTAGGAGATCCTGGAGAGGTGCGGAGGAGGGACATGGAAATGGGACTCCCTGCCCCCTCCCCTGGTTTCCGAGATAGACAGCTGGTATCATGGTGCCAAGTTGCCTCTTTTACATCCTATTCCAAAAGTGGTCAGTGTAAGCCTTAGGGGAAAACTTGACCAGGAGAACTGGCTCTAGGGAAGGACTGGAAAGACAGAGTGGATAATCTTAAATCCCACAACCCAGGACAATGGTGGTAGGGTATCTACAGAGCCTGAGCACTGGGGAGATATTTGACATAACCCTAAAGGACAGGAAGGAGCTCAATTGGTAGAGATAAGACTAGGGATTGGAGGTGAGAAAAACAGGTTCAGGGCCAGAGAAACATAAGGCATGTTTAGGAGAAAGTGAAATATCTGATGTGACTGGAGAAGGCAGGAGACCACCGAAAGTCAGATGGCGGGGGGTGTGGGGAGGATATGGTAGAGAACTTCTGGAAATTTTGGGGTGGGGAGAGACATAGTCCAAGTGATGCTTTAGGAAAATGACTCTCATATAAGCTTAGGGTGAGAGGTGATACGCTCCTAGAAAGGACACCAAAGTAGAAGGGAGCCACAAGATTTGTGTTTTAGAGGCCAAGGGGGACATGAGTTATGGAGGAGGAAGTCAGGTGGACCCTTTGCAGCAGACCAGCCCGGGGAGAGGCTACTGCTAGACTGTTCCCTAGCCATTCTGCATGTGTGAGGGAGGGAGGGCAGCGTGTGTGATAGTGCATGGGTGGCCTGTATATGGGCGTATGGGTATATTTTGGAGTGATATGGTGTATAAGAAGTTGGTGAGTACCAACTTTATTAATATCTTTTAAACCTATATCTTACAGTTGTGTTTCTGTGAGGAGGTTTTGGGGAGCGTGGGTGTGTATATTTGGTAGTATGATGCGTGGCACGTGTCTGGGGGGTTGTATGTGTGTGTGTACTCTGGGACCAGGGTAGATGGCAGGGGGCATGGTTGGGCAGATGCTTGGTCTCCCCTGTGAAGTTGGAAGTTCTTTGAAAAAAGGAACAGTTTTCCCTCCTCCATTTACTTGCCTGCTCCCTTCTCTTTCCCGAAGAACCCCACACAAGGCTTTTTCTGCAAGCTTCTCAGGTCAACAGGAACCAGCTAGGGTTACCTCTTTTTCTCTCCCGATATGCAGGCTCATTGGCGGGGTCACAGGCAACGAAAGATTTATCTGGAAAGATTGCAGTATTTAAAAGCAAACGTGGATGCTGTGATCAAGGTAGCTATAGTGGTTTTGGCAGGTTCCTGTCTCTCATGGAGGATCTTCTGAAAACAATTTCTAATCCTTTCACCTCTTTGTGACCTCTGAAGTTGGTTGAATTGGCCTGGGTCTGAGGGATGGACCCTCCAGCCTGAGCTCTGAGGCAGGGTCTCTTCTCCCAGATCCAGGCTTGGGCCCGGGTATGGGCAGCTCGGAGGCAATACCGGAGACGTCTGCGTTACTTCCAGGAGAATGTGAGTGTCATCCTGCTCCCCCTGCCCCTATACCCAACCTTTACCCATGAGACCAGAGTATGGCAGCCAGTGACCCTTTCCCATCTGTGTTCATGGCAGGTTAACTCCATTGTGAAGATCCAGGCATTTTTCCGAGCCAGAAGAGCCCGGGGTGACTACAGGATGTTAGGTGAGCTGTGCGGCCTGCCCTTGCATGTGGGAGTGACTGGCTGCTTTCCCTCCTCTGTCTGTGTGAGCTTTGTGGCTTTCAACAGTCAGCTGCAGAAAGTCACAGCAGCTTCCACCATCCCAGAGCTTACTAATTGGGAACCTAGAAAAGGTATTTGGCTTTTTTGAGTTCTTTTTTGAGTCAAGAGCTGATGTTCCGGCTCTTGAGTGTGCCTGAGAACCTGGGGTGGGGGGAAGAATGAGGAAATGTCTTCCTGCCTGGGGGGCTCTTCTGGTTTGATGGGAGAGATGGGAATCACCCCACAACCAGGCAGGTCTAGGTAGCCCTCTTGGGGCTACAGAACAGGTAAGGGCAGGTAGTCACAAGCTGTCTGTGCAGGAATGGGGAACAGGAATTGAAACAAAGCCCCCTGCCAATGCCAATAACTGCTAGCCTGGTCACAGGGGGACCTCCTCTAGTGAGGATCTAAGATAAACTGCTCTTCCTGGTGCTACCACCAAAGCAAAAGGGAAGGATCTTTTGCTTCTGCCTAGAGTTCCAGCCTTCTGCTTCCCTTCATCCCTGGCCCATGACTCTTCCACCTCCACACAGAAAGCCAGGCAAGGCACACAGAGTGTCCTCCGAGGAATTTGAGGAGAAGCACTTGGGGAGCCTCATCTTCCTGCCCCATGTTTCCCAGTTAGTTGGGCGTGCAGTGAAAGCCTTAGAGAGGGGGGCAGATGTGGCTCAAATGGTTGGGCGTCTGTCTCCCATATGGAGGGACCTGGGATCGATCCCCTGGACCTCCTCATAAAAAAATAAAATAAAATAAAAAATGGCAAAGCCTTAGAGAAGTCCTTCTAGGTGACTCCTTTCCGCTGTCCTTAAAGGCCAGAAGTGCAGCCCTTTGGGGTCCTCTTCCTTTTTCTGAAGCTGCCAAGTTGGTCCAGATCCATGTTTGCTCCCAGCTCCCAGGTTCCTGAAGAAGTAGGCTCCTTTCCTGTCTGGGCTGGAGGTTGAATACACAGCTCAGAAGTTACCTCCTTTACCTGCTCGGTCCCTCTTCCCCCCGCTCTGCCACAGGGGCTCTGCCTGCCCCTTCTCTGGCCATTGGACACTTGGGCCCATGTGCTTCTGGAAGGGTAGCTGCTTTTCCTTTCCTCCTTCTCACCTCTTCCCAGTCTGGCCTTTTTTTTTTTTTTTTCTTCTCGAGGTACCAGAGCTGGAGATTGAACCCAGGGCTTCGTATGTGGGAAGCCAGCGCTCAACCACTTAGGCCACATCCACAACCCTGGCCCTTTCTTTTTTTCTTTCTTGCTGTTGTACTCATCCCACTGTCCCCTTTATCTTCTGTTTCTTCTCTTCAGTTTATAGTTTTTCTGGAAGAACATGTTCTTCCCAGTTCTGTCTTCCCATGTCTTAGCCATCCAAGCTGACTTCAGACTCTCACACTTACTAGCTCTGTGGCCCTAGGCAAGTTACTTCATTTCTTTATTGCCTCAGTTTTCCTTTATGAAGTGGAGATAATGAGAGGACCTATCTTGTAGAGTTATTTTGAGGATTAAATGAGTTAATGGACTACATTTCATCAAATCCAAGATGCCATCAATTTTCTTAGACCCCACCCTTCTTCATTCCTTGAAGATCCGTCCTCCATACTGTAGCCTGATTGATCTGTTAAACCTGTGCAGGTGGTCTCGTCTCTCTCCTGCTTAAAACCTATTGGGGGCACCCCACTGTGCTGAGGATAAAGCCCAATCTTCTCACCATGGCTTCCAAGCCTCCCTGTGCTCCAGCCTCTCACTGCCCCTCACCCCTGCCCCTCACCACCTGCACCCTCTGCACCGTGCACCAGACGTGAAAGACTTCTGGCAGCCCCCCCAACCAACCCACGTTCTCTCTCTCTCCCTGCTTTTCCACAGACCTCACGGTGGGCCTCAGCCCCACTGGGAAAACCTTCAGTTTGCATGTGGGACTGGGTGGGCCACTTTCATTCTTCCGAAGAGCTCTGTGCTCATCCTTCTCAGACCTGACCACGGTGTAGTGAACCGTGTCTTACCTTTGTCTAGTCCTCCTACTGGACTGGGGACGTTCAGGTTCAGGGTTTAGTTTCACTCCTTTTCTAAATCTGACTCCTTCATTTATTACTTGCTGTGGAACCTAGGGCAAGTTCCTTAACCTCTCTGTGCCTCAGCCTTCTCATTAGTAAGAAGGAATTGTTAGAGTAGAGTGACCTGACAAGGTTGTTTTGCGTATGTAAAGCACTTAGGACAGTGTCTGGCCCATAACACTCTGTGTTGTTGTTTTGTTATCATTCGCTGTAGCTTAATTCAGAGGCTTCTCTGCTCAAATACCAATTCCAAAGGCAAGGAGAATCACCATCTATCTGTGATCTCCCCTCTATTATAAAGCATGCTGAGCGTCCCTTCTACCATGCTTCCCCCCGTGTACAGGCACTCCTGACAGAGGAGAGTTGTATGAGGGCAAGTAGGGCTGTGGAGGCTCAGATAGGTGGAAGTGAGCTTGGAATGAAAGATGGGAAGCAGGTTGATCCAGCAGGAGTGGGAGGAAATTGAGGTAGAAGAGGGAGGGCTGGGGGAACCGTCAGAGGGAGCTGGGGCTCTGGCTTTGGTGTGGGATAGGCCCAGATGGGTGGGTGAATCAGAGGCAGGGGAAGAACAGCTCTTAGGCCACATCTGGTTATAAGACAAGGAGCTCTCGGACTGCCCACTGCCTTCCAGTTGCAAACAGAACCAGTTAGAAGGGGCCTGGGAATTGGGGGCCTGCTGGCCTCAAGCAGAATGGGAACTGAGAGCGGGATAGCTGGGCAGGGAGCTGGCGAGGAGGCCTCTGAGGGCATGTCTAATCCAGATGCCTGCTCCCTTCCTGACAGTCCATGCGCCCCACCCTCCTCTCAGCGTGGTACGCAGATTTGCCCACCTCTTGAATCAAAGCCAGCAGGACTTCTTGGCTGAGGCAGAGCTGCTGAAGCTCCAGGAAGAGGTGGTCAGGAAGATCCGGTCCAATCAGCAACTGGAGCAGGACCTCAACCTCATGGACATCAAGATTGGCCTGCTAGTAAAGAACCGGATCACCCTGCAGGTGAGGGGTCCACCGGTCCACCTCCTCCTGCAAACCTAGCCACCTCTGGAGAGGAGATGCTGGCCATTCCCTAGTCACCCAAGAAATCTTTTTAAAATGTGTGGATTTTATAACTCTGCTCAGGTCTTTGTCCCAGGGACCCTCTGCCCTTCTAGTAAGCTATTTTTTGGGGACATGTTATAGTAGAAAGAGCACTGGACATAGAATTAGAATGCCTGGCTCTGCTAGTTCCTAATGTTGGGACTGTGAGCTGGTCATTTAGTCTCTGAGTCTGTTTCCTCATTAGTAAAGTGGGAATAATGAGATGCCTACCTCACCAGGCCGTATGCAGAGATGGATATGAAAGCCCCTTAAACTGTAAATTACCATACAAATATGCAGTGATGGTGAGCAGTGAAATAGTGTCATCTCCTCCTCAAAAATATACAACAGCCTAGTAAGAAGTAATGGCAAAAACCAATAGACAAGGTGTCTCAGCCTGGCAAGCCAGTTCTCTTTGGGGACTCACCCCTGTAAAAGCAGAGGTGCCAGGTGGAGTCTTAGGACAATAGGAGGGGCCCTTCCTCACCCCAGAACCATTTACATTCTCTCACTCATGCTCATTCCTTGAATAGTAGAAAGCCTTGGTTCTCTAAGGCGCTGATCCTAGACCATATGTTCTGTGCTCTGTACTGGCCTGGGCTGGTTGTATCACCCGCTCCCCAACCCTTGCAGGAGGTGGTCTCCCACTGCAAGAAGCTGACCAAGAAGAATAAGGAACAGTTGTCAGATATGATGGTTTTGGACAAGCAGAAGGGATTAAAGTCACTGAGCAAAGAGAAACGGCAGAAACTAGAAGCATACCAACACCTTTTCTACCTGCTGCAGGTGAGCAGAGGACTTTGGAAGGAGATGTCTCCACCATCCCTTAGGGTCTGGACCTTTATGTCTGTGCCTTTGTCTTCATTCAAGTTGTCCTTTCCCCTAATCCTAATGCTTCCTCCCCAGGGAAAGAGACTACCTCCTCCCCTGTTTGTCTGGAATTGTTTTCTGTACCCTGGGAAAGAGTGACAGTGCTTTCTCCTTTCCAAGTTCCATCAGGAAAGCCTTTCTTTATCTGATCACTAGTCCCTGAGTCGCATTATCAGCCATTCCTGTCTTCCCCATTGCTTGCAGACTCAACCCATCTACCTGGCCAAGCTGATCTTTCAGATGCCACAGAACAAAACCACCAAATTCATGGAGTCAGTGATCTTCACTCTGTACAGCTATGCCTCCAACCGCCGAGAAGCCTATCTCCTGCTCCAGCTGTTCAAGACAGCGCTCCAGGAGGAAATCAAGTAGGTTTTCCAGATGCAAAGGAATGGGACGAGAATGGGTAAGAGATGCCAGGGTTGGCTCCTTCACAAGGTGACAATTGGTTGAGATTTGAGGGTAAAAATGGAATCAGAAAACCTCTTTTCCCTCCCTCTTATGGAGAAACTGTAAAACATCTCTTGAAATGACAAAACGGGAAGATGTGTGAAGTGTTAGCACAAAGAATGAGATAGAGACATCAGGACATTCCTAAGAGGGGGACAGCAGATCAGGCTTCTAAGAGCCCAAATCTCAAAACAGAATAGCATCTATTTGTCATACACAGAAGCAGGAGACCAGCTTCAATGACCTCTTGAACCACAGGTCAAAGGTGGAACAACCCCAGGATGTGGTAACAGGCAACCCAACGGTGGTGAGGCTGGTGGTGAGATTCTACCGTAATGGGCGAGGACAGAGTGCCCTGCGGGAGATCCTGGGCAAGGTTATCCAGGAGGTGCTGGAGGACAAGATGCTCAACATCCACACAGACCCCATCCACCTCTACAAGAGCTGGATCAACCAGACTGAGGCCCAGACAGGGCAGCGCAGGTGAGCGAACAGGCCAGAGAGAGAGTTGTCTTTGATCAGTGTGATCTTGGGCTCCACTGGGGAAGCTTGGGTGTGCTTTGAAGGTGGGATGTAAATAGCATGCTAATTTATGCAAATGTGACACCAGCCCTGTAGGAGTAAATAAGGTAGCCTTTTAGACCCCCTCTGGTAATTAACATGGAACTGATGTAAATGACTGCAGACCTGGTGGGCTTAACATAGAATAAGCACAGATGAATATGCAAATTGCTTAATTGTTGTGTCAGTGCTTGCAAATGTTAAGTCAAATTTGCTGGGAGTTGGGATATGGACTCCTTATTGATAGGAGCATAGATGAATATTCAGATTTACAGATGAACAGGCAAATGAGATAGAGAAATAGGTTGGCTTTAAAGATTGGGGGAATTACTCAATGGGCATGTAGTAGGGAAATTTTGCTGCTGGTGGCTCTTCTGGATGGGACAGGAGACTTGTTCGTGGGGGACTACTAGGCCCTGGTCCAGCCTTCCCTACTGCCCCAATTGCCAGACTAGATGCAGGGGCCCCCCAAACCCATTTCCTCCCCGTTCTGCTTAGGGGTGTCTGCTCAGACTTCAGGTTCTCCATTCCTTCCTGCTCCCTTTCACCTCCCTGAGGATACTCCAATTCTTTCTTCTTCACCTTCCACCCATATCTCTCCAGCTCTCTCAGAGCCCTTTTCTTCATTCTGGCCCGATCCCCTCTAGCATGCTGGGCTGTTCTTACCATGTTTGTGGTTTGTGTGAAATCCTGGTGTGAGATGAAGAGTTTAAGGGGGGGCCCACGGGGAAGGGAGGCTATGGGAGGGGGCTCTGGCCAATGCCCTGTCTTTCTCTGCCCACAGCCACCTCCCCTATGACATCACCCCAGAGCAGGCCTTGAGCCACCCTGAGGTCCAGAGAAGACTGGACATCTCTGTCCGCAACCTCCTTGCCATGACCGAAAAGTTCCTTGTAGCCATCATCTCATCTGTGGACCAAATTCCGTGAGACAGCCCCAACCCAGCTGAGCAGGGGATCTCAAGGGGGCCAGGCCGACGTGGGGAGTGCAGAGTGGGGACCGTAGTCCCAAGGGGAGGAAGGCATAGTGGGAGGTGGAGCCAGAGTGCTCAGAGGTGAAACCCCTGCTAGAGTGGATTTGGAAGACAGCACACAGGGTCTGTGTAGGGCCCGTCAGGACATCCTGGAACCTAAAATGATGACAGGGACAGAGAGCAAACAGGGAAAATAGGACTCTTCAAAGTAAAACATAAGAAATGCTTCAAACTGGTAAAGCACTCTTATAGTTATTTCCTTTCATAGACTTGCTGTGAGGATTAAATGTAGTGAAATCGGCATGTGGCAAATGCTTAATAAATGTTAACTGCAATTATTATCATTACATAATTATTTTATCCTCATAACCCAAAGATATAGACAGTATTATTCCCATTTTACAGTTTAGAAAACTGAAGATCATAGGTTTAATGATTTGCCCAAGATCATACTAACCGTAAGTGGCAGAGCCAGATTGAAACCAAGGCTTTTGCCCTTACACTAAAGTTGCGCATGAACTGATATTTTAAAAATTTAGTCAATAAATGTTTTTTGAAAAGCAAATGAGGGGAGCGGGTGTAGCTCAAGCGGTTGAGCACCTGCTTCCCAAAAGGGAGGTCCTGGGGTCAGTCCCTGGTGCCTCCCTCCTAAAAACAAAATGAAAACAAACAAACAACAAGCAAACGAAAAAACTAACTCAGAGGAGCCAATGTGGCTCAGGGGTTCAGTGCCGGCTTCCCACATACGAGATCCAGGGTTCAATCCCCAGCCCCGGTACCTCAGGAAGAAAAAATAAAAAGCAAATTAATGAAAACCCTGAAAACCTTGCCAAGGTAGTCAGTACTAGATCCGGCTTTCCCCCGGCCAGCATTCCTGGTGCTCACTGCTGCACAGGCACAGGGCAAGGGGGGGATGCTGGGGAGCCCACAGAGCTCATAACCCAGCTCCCCAAACCCAGAGAACTGGATTAAATGTTCACATTTAGGGTTCTGGGCTAAATAAAGGAAAGCACACAATGAACTATAAACTTCTATCTCTGGTACCCTAGGAAGTGGAAATAGCTTTTAAGCAAATTTAATTAAATTTGTAGGTGGCCAATCCATAATAGGAAGAAGAAGAATAAAATTTAGCACATTTGAATAGCACTCTACCATTACAGATTATTTTCACAAACATGATTTCATTTGATCCTCACAAAAACCCTGTGAGATTAGGAGGGCAAGAATGGTCTTTCCCATTTTCCAGGCCAGGAAACAATCACAAAGGGGAAGGAAATAGCCTAGGATGATATCTGGTTAGTGGTGAGGTCAGGACACAGGCTACAGCTTCTCCCAGTTCATTGTTCTCCCCGGGCCCTGCCTCTAGCCTAGACAGGGCCCCTCACAATGCTCCTTAATAGCTGACAAGGTCGTCAGCCTCGGAGCTTCCTGGGACAGGATTTTGGCTTTGGGTGTCAAAAGACCCAAGGTATAGACTAAAGAAAGATGCCTCTGTGGGGGAAGGTGGGTGGATTAGAAGAGGCCAAAGAAGAGGTTCTTAGGCCAGGTTGGAGGCTGTGTGACAGGTCCTGGGTTCTGACACAGGGCAGGCCCAGAGGTGTTCGGAGGACGGCAGCAAGTGGCCAGCTATGGAGAGTGGAGGGACAGTGTTTGAGCCCAACTCCGGTGTGGCTGAGCCGGGGGCTGTAGAGGCAGCCAGGCACTCGTGCCGGAGCTCTGGTGGAGAGAGATGGGCAGAGCCACAGTGCGCCTACTGCTTTGTCCCCAGGTATGGGATGCGATATGTGGCCAAGGTCCTGAAGACGACTCTAGCAGAGAAGTTCCCTGATGCCACGGAGAGTGAGGTCTATAAGGTGAGTGTTGTGTGTCCTCCCCCACCTTCCAAGCCCTCCTTTGCCTTGGTGCCTGTGATCCCCCAAACTGAGTCAAAAGGACAGAAAAACCCATGCTGTCAAATCCAAGAAGGAAAATATTCTCCACCTGGTAATTTCGGCCCTGGCTCACCAGCAGGGCTTCAGATGGCAGATGGAAAGGCAACTGGGGCACAAACTAACAGTGGACAGCCCTGGACACAGCTCTTGGTCAAGTTTGCTGTGTGATTTTGAGCAAGTTGCCGGCCTGCTCTGTGTCTGTTTTCTCTTCTATAAAACGAGGGGCTTGGCTCAGATGGTCCCTTCTAACTGAGTGAGCAGAGAGAGTGGGGCTGGGACCATCAAGGCCGACCCCCAGCTCTGTGATAGTCTCCTCTGCCCGCAGGTGGTAGGGAACCTCCTCTACTACCGCTTCCTCAACCCGGCCATCGTAGCCCCCGACGCCTTCGACATTGTGGCCATGACAGCAGGCGGCGCCCTGGCCTCCCCCCAGCGCCACACCCTGGGAGCTGTGGCTCAACTCCTGCAGCATGCTGCGGCTGGCAAGGCCTTCACTGGGGAGAGCCAGCACCTGCGGGTCCTGAATGACTATCTGGAGGAGACACATCTCAAGTTCAGGTCTTGGGTCCTGACATCCCATCCCTCCCTGTGCCTGTGCCCTTCTGCTCCTCTTTAAATCCTCCTTCATGGCCCATTTCCCTGAGGAATCCATGAGGAAGAGAGGCATAGAGGTAAAGAGTACACCTAGTGGGCTGGAGGATAGATGGTGGGAAAGACTTCCCAGTGGAGAGAAGAGAGGACGATTCAAGGAAGCTGGAGCGTGGGGAACGTTGGGAATGAGCTAGGCAGGACAGAGGCAGTAGCTGGGACTGGAGCGTAAGAATTGGCTTAAGCAGTTGCTAGAGAGTGTTGGGGAAAAGGGTGAGAGGGAGAGAAGGCGTGGGGGGTGGGTGCTGGCCCTCCCCACTCTCACATGCCCTCCCTCTGGAGACAGGAAGTTCATCTGCCGAGCCTGCCAGGTGCCAGAGCCAGAAGAGCGTTTTGCAATGGATGAGTACTCAGACATGGTGGCTGTGGCCAAACCTGTGGTGTACATCACTGTGGGAGAGCTGACCAACACACACAGGGTGAGGGCGCTGGGTATGTGGGCAGCGGGGTGGTGGGCTGGCCCCAGGAGGAAGGCCCAGCTTGGACCCTGCATCTCGTCTTCCCTCCATCCTGCAGCTGTTGCTGGAACACCAGGACTGGATCGCCCCTGATCACCATGACCCCCTGCACGAGCTCCTGGAAGACCTTGGAGAGCTGCCCACAGTCCCCGAGCTCATTGGTGCGGGCCCCCTTTGGCAAGCAGGACCAGCTGGGGGGCCCACAGGGAGGACAGGCAGGCAGGCGGGGCGTGTGCGCGTACCCTCTCTTGAGTTTTTGTTCAGTCTGGGATGTGGGCCAGGCAGCTAGTTACAGACTCTCCCTCTCTCCCTTCTGGTCCTGAGATGGACACAGGGACAGACTGATATGGAGGTAGTGGACAGACAGCAGGGGAAACATCGTATAAGTGGCCAATGAAATCGTGTGACATAGATATGGAGAGAGAAGAGGTTGTTTGGGATGGGCCACGGAAAGTGCTTCATTCTCTTTGTTTCAGTCTCAAAAGGTTTCTCTACTGAAAAGGGGTTTCAGGAGCTGTGGGATGGGAGGAACATAACTTACAGGGGTGGAAGGGCAGTAAAGGTGGTGATGGATAGGAAAGAGCCAGGGCCCCTGGGCTTGGGGGAGGTACAGCCTCCCTGCCCTCAGGGCACCCCGGGCAGAGTGTGTCAGGGAGGCACATCCCCGGTGTCACAGGGGTAAGCTCTGGAGGTAGCAGTCCTTCCATCGATGCTCAGGGTCGAGGGACAGGGTGGTGCCATAGGGCAGTGTGGGAAAGCCTCCTGGAAGTGGGTATTTCCCATGACCCATCTGTGCACGTGTATATATCTGTCTCATTCCTCACCTTGCCTCAGGGGAGAACCTAGCTGCAGATGGGAACATGGATCTGAGCAAGCTAGAAGTGTCCCTGACACTCATCAACAAATTTGAGGGACTAGAGACAGACAGTGATGATACCAATGCCCGCAGCCTGCTTCTGAGGTGGGTGAGACTGGCCTCTGCCCCCTGCCTCCCTGAGTTCCCCACCTCTCTGAAGTGGCTGTTTAATCTTCTGCCTGGGCTCTCTTATCCTTCAGGAAGTCCTCCCTGAGGCCTAACTAGCATTCCCCTTGCTGTGTTCTCTGCTGTTTCCTTTTGGCCACCTCAGCTTTTTGCTCTGTGTTGTAACTGAAGGCAAAGGAATGGTTAGGATATTGGCGAAAAAAGATGTTTGTATATTGCTGTGCTGTTTACCAAATGCTTTTTCATATGTTATCATTTAACTTTAGCAACAAGCTATGATGTAGATGGTGGTTTCCCCATTTTACAGTTGAGGAAAGAAACAGTTCCACAGTTGGGTCAGTGGTGGAGCTTGAGTTCTAATTCCTGGTTCTTGTCGAGTGATGGGTGGTAGACGGGCACGGAGCTTTTCTCCCCCAGTGCTACAGAGATGAGGGAGGGCCCCAGCAGGCGGGACTCCTCTTCTGGGTGGAAGAGGAGTCTTCTGAAGCTACCAGCTCAATCTCTCTGCCGACAAGGCCACCCCACCCACTCATTCTCTCACTAAACTAGTGAGCTGGGGGCTCTGCTTTGTCCTGCCCTCAAAGGGCTTAAAGCAGGGTGGGGCTGAGGGTGAACACACAGCCAGAGAGCCGTTAGAAGGGAGGTGGGCATCAGGTGCATTGAGAGCTCAGGAGAAGAGACACCTGGGTTGGGGAAGCTCTGAGTGAGGAGGAAACGAGTGCTTCTGCTGGAGGACAACTCGTCGGGAGGATAGTCGAGGCGCAGGATGCAGAGCGTGTTTAGAACTCTGCATAGCTCTGTATTATCAGGCTAGTCAACCCACCTTTTGGTTCTCCCTCCTGGGTTGTTTTCTCACAACACCTCCCGCCCCCTTCCTTGCTCACCCTCCCCACCCCGTAAGCATCCCTGGCACCATGATGCAGAGCAGCTCCCTGGCCAGCCCCATGCCCAGACCCTTTCCCTCCCCCTTCTCCAATCACTCCCTCCTGCAGCACCAAGCAGATGCTGACCGACATCATCCAGTTCCACCCTGGAGACTCCCTCGAGGAGATCTTGTCACTTTCAGCTTCCAAAGAGCAGGTGAGTGTGGCCAGGCCAGCCCACAGGTAATACCTCCCATCTCACCCCATCGGCACTATTGGTTCCTTTTCCTGAACCCCACCCACAGTCTGCCCCATTCAGATACCTGGGATCCCCAGCAATGAAAGCTCTAGAAGGCTAAGGCCTCTGCCCCTGACCCCCAGAGACCCATAGGCTAAGGGTACCAGCCCATGCCTTGGGGAGCCTCAGGCTGCAGAGTCATGGGGCTCTACCTCCCTCCCTACACCCCAAACACTGAAATAAGAGAAAAGACACCTGCCCCTTATGTCAGTGCTTGGGGTTGTGGGAGGAGTGCCAAGAGGCAGTCGGGGAGGTCTGTCTTGAAGAGCTGGTGTTCAGCAGAGGGAGTAGTCTGCTTGAAGGCCTGGAGGGGCAGGAGAAGGTGGCGGGTGGGTGGAGGGCTAACTGCAGTGAAAACTAAGCTAGGGGGTTCCCGGGAGAAAGGGGTGACAGCCAGTAGAGACACATCCTGAAACACAGGAAAGACAGGGAAATACCCCCAAACACCCTTTAGCCACCACAAAGCGCCCTTGTTAGGAAGTCCCAACCAGTGTCTGTCAGGAATCTTTATGCTGTAGCTTCTGTTTGGGTTTCCCTCGGGCCCCTCCCTGCCTTGTGGAGATCTATGAGGCCTTTCCATGTCTATGATGTTGCATCTTGATGTTCTTCACAAACCATGCCCCCACCCATTACCCCTGGAAGTCCAGCACTTGCCTAATGACACCCTGAGAAGTACCCAGGTCTCCCCTCATTGTTGGTGGCCTTGGGACCTGCTCTGACTTAGAAGCAGAATGGTAGATCCTGGTAGACCCCTCCAGCATCTCTGTCCCCCAGGAAATGGCTCACAGGCGGCTGATGCGCAGGCGCCAGGCCTGTGAGGCCCAGACCCCGGAGCCGCTGCGGCGACACCGCTCACTGACAGCTCACTCCCTCCTGCCTCTGGCAGAGAAACAACGGCGTGTCCTGCGGAACCTGCGCCGACTCGAGGTCCTGGGGTTGGTCAGTGCCACCAATGATTACCAGGGGCTGGTGGACGAGCTGGCCAAGGTGATGACCTGGGTCTGGGAACTGTGCTTGTGTGTGTGTCTGCGTGTGCCTGTGTGTGTGAGTTTGTGTGCATATGCATGTGTGCCTGTGTCTGTGCATGCTTGCTGTTGGCATGCCAAGGCAGGCCTCTCCCTGGTGAGTGTCCACCCACATTTGTCACCAGCCCAGAGGAAGACCAAGAGACCTCTGTAGGGTCCTTTTTTGAAGGAAAGAATTAAAATTAGCCAGGGAATAGGGCATTCTTGCAACTCTCTTTTATTAGAAATAAATAAATAAATAAGAAACCTTGAAACCAATTTCTTCTCATGGAGGAGAGGCCCCAAAGATATCCTTTGAGAGTTTGGGGATGCCAACCTTAAGACTGTGCTCTTCCTGAGATAAACAGCCTTGAGATCTTCCTCTTCCTGCTTTTCCTGAAGCTCCTCACAGTGAGTTGTTCTTGGGCCTGGGTCTTGGCAGAAAGGGCCAATTCTCTCCCTCTCTTGGTTCCCCCCAACCCCAGGACATCTGCAACCAGCGCCGATACCGGCAGCGGCGGAAGGCAGAGCTGATGAAGCTTCAGGCCACGTACCAGGGCCTGAGCACCAAGACCACCTTCTATGAGGAGCAGTGTGACTACTACAGCCAGTACATCCGGGCCTGCCTGGACCACCTGGCCCCCAGCTCCAAGTAGGTGCCGCCTTCCTACTCGGAGGGTTACCTGTGGCCTCTCACTCCTGCCCATGCCAACCTTTGCCCCACTCCCTGCCAACTTTGAAAGGGGCATTTCATCCCTGTGTAGCACAGCACAGCACAACAGTCTTCCTGACTCTGGTCTTTGAGTCTCACTCACAAAGTCTTGGGTTCAAGTGCAACTCCCCCTCCTTAGGCTTCCACCAGTGGGAAGTCTTCCTCAGGGTCTCATTTCCTTCCAACCAGCTACAGATAACGACTGTCTTTGGTGCTGAAGAATTTGTTGGATGAATTCTCTGGGCTGTTTTTTTTTTAAATCAGGAATTCTGGGAAGGGGAAGAAGCAGCCATCTCTTCATTACACTGCTGCCCAGCTCCTGGAGAAGGGGGTCTTGGTGGAAATTGAAGATCTTCCCACCTCTCAGTACGTGTCTTCAGAGAGCAGGATGTCAGACCTTCCCGTCCCCTAACCTGGGAGTGGAGCTCTGGGCTGGGCACTGGCTGGGAGGGAAGAAGAAACATGGTCCCTGCCTTGAAGGAGCTGCTAGAATGATGGGGGAGACAGGACGTCCCCAGACAGAAAGTTAAGGGCAATGGGCATAGTCTGGCACAGTTCCAGATACCCCAAGGCAGGTGACACTGAAAAGGCTTCCTGAAGAAGAGAACAGTAGGGTTGTGCCAGGCAGATAAGAAAAAGGGTGTGGTGGGCAGAAGTAGAATTGGAAGAAGACCGAGAGCTGTGCCCCACAGAAAGTGGCAGAAGGGGAATCCTGGGCTCTGGATGACAAATACTGCTGCCTGGGGATGAGGAGCAATAGATGGAAATTTGGGGTAATGGCCCTGGAAAGAAGCATTGGATCCTCCTTTTTATATCCTGTCCCTGATAGCTTCAGAAATGTGATCTTTGACATCACTCCTGGAAATGAGGCGGGAAAGTTTGAAGTAAATGCCAAGTTCCTGGGTGTGGACATGGAGCAATTTCAGCTTCACTATCAGGTGAGAAGACACTCCTGTGAGCTCTCAAGACACCTGCTGGGTTTTAGGTGCCAGAAGAGAGTGGACTTCAGCTTCCCTAGGCCTCAGGATGATATCAACTCTATTCCTCACCTAATCAGTATTATCTGTTCCTGAAGGGGAGGTGGGGGTCTGTGCAGCCCAAGCCCTCCTTTCCCCATACTCTGACACAGACTCCACTGCCAAGCATTAGGGAGAGTGGAGTGAGGGCTGATGGTGTCAGAAGTGGGATTAATATTTAAAGCCTTATCACATGTCAGGGGCTTCACATACTACCTGATTTAATCCTCTCCACAGCTGTAAAGCAGTATTCCTATTTTACAGGCTCTGGCACTAAAATGTTAAAAAGCAGACCTAAATTATAGGCCAGTGTGCAGGGAAGAAGTGACTTTAAATCCAAATTTTGCTCTGCTGCTTTGCCTTTTGAGCAAGAAAACGGATGTCAAACCCTGGCTTTGCTTGAATTCAGTTGGTCAAGTCACTGTACCTCCCTCTTTTGGCCTCGGTTTCCTTATCTGTTAAGTGGGGTTTTAGTGCCTTTCTTGCCAATGTCACTGGGGTGACTTTGTAAGGCTCCAAAATGTTAGTTTTCAGACTGCCTGGCTGACCCACAGTGAGGTGCCCTTAAGCTGCCCTCCCTGTCCCTGTCTCTCCCTCCTAGGACCTCCTGCAACTCCAGTATGAGGGTGTTGCTGTCATGAAACTCTTCAACAAGGCCAAGGTCAACGTCAACCTTCTCATCTTCCTCCTCAACAAGAAATTCTTGCGGAAGTGACAGAGGCAGTGGGTGCTACCAAAGCCCCTCTCACCTTGCTGGATGCTTTTCTTAACACTAACTCACTACTCCACTCCCCTGCAGACACCCAGAGCTCAGGACTGGGCAAGCCTCAAGGATTCTTCCCCCTTCCCCAGATGAGAGGAGTGTCTCTATCTGGCCACAGACAGGCTCTCTTCTAATTGGCTAAAGCAGGCCTTGCCCTGGAGTCCAGCTGTGAGGCTTCTAAATCCCAGAACCCCATGGTTTTCTGACCAGATGGGGTATGCACCTAGGCCCACTCTTGGCCTGGGAGACTATTGCTCTTGTGTCTGCTGCTGCCCTCCCGTGGCCACCCCAGCATTACAAGCACTGCCCCAGTGGCCTGATCTCCCCTCTGCCGTCCTTCTCTTTGCAGACCCCCAAAGCCAGGGCCAGGCTCCCCATCCCTACTTCAGCAGTGGGTGCTCCTGGCCCGCTGAAGCCTGCAGTCTGCCGCTGCCGCCTCACGCCTTCCAACACCTTGCTCTCACCACTTCCCAGGGTGGGGGTGGGGGTGGGGACAGAGCTTGCTAAGGCCCGTGTGGCACTGTCATCCTCCACGGCAGCAGGGGCAAGATGACTCGCTATTACCCTCAAATCTCATTCCCGTTTATGGTCTGTTTCATATGTGGGTCACTAGGGTATTTATTCTCTCCCACCCCTGCACTCCAGATCACTGTACAACCTTAATCATGGTTTTAATTCTTTCATCTTTTTTAGCTCAGAGAAAGAATCCTCATTTTCCCTATTCAAACTAATATTCATGCCAGTTTTTACCCCTTGTATTTAAAGTCACCTTGGGTCAGGGGCCAGAGGACTCCACCTGCGTTTCAGAGCTCATTATTTCAGCTTCATACGGTACAAAGAGCAGTCCTTCCCTTTTCTTTTCAACCTCAGGACTCACGCCTCAGAGCTGACTCTTCTGGGCAATTTTGATAGGCCCACAGTCCTGTCTCTGCCACTGTCTCTTCTGTTGTCCCCACATCTTCTCAACTTCCTGTCCCTGTTGTCCTTCTGATTTCATCTTAATAAAAGCAGCTCTTACCCTCACATCTGAAGTTAGCTCTTTGTTTCATTTCCTACAGAACAGGCTTCCCGGGCCTGGGACAACTCCTTCCCAAGGGAGCTGGGGCATCCTCCGTGCAGCCGCCCTAGCCCTCTGCCTGCCTCTGGTGTGGGCCCGCTCTGCCTGCCTGAGCTAGTGCAAACTTAATGAGATGTGGCATTTATTCCTCTCTTCCCTCCCCCAGGGGACAGAGAAGAGGAAGAAATGCTTAGGTTTCGATTCTGTTTTTATCGGCAACTCTGAAGACTAAACCTGAGATGAGGCCAAACCAATATGGGTTCTACCCCACCCAGTTTGCACACATTTCCAGTAGGTTCTTTTCCTGGGTGACAACACGAAAGGTACTTGAGCCACAGCTCCTTGGGTATTGAAGGACCAGCACTGTAATCAAAATCCCCTTTCCTCCCCCACCCCCCCAAAAAGGGGGGGTTGAGCGCCTGCCTCCCATGTATGAGGTCCTGGGTTC
>JAQZBX010039168.1:0-23120 GCA_029593785.1 Cabassous unicinctus
GCTTGTGCTTGCTGTGTCCATTCGCTATGTGTCTTCTCCGTGTCTGCTTATCCCCCCCTTGCTGTGAGGTCCCGCTGCATCAGCCCACTGTGCCGCGTGGGCTGGCCTGCCCTCACAAGGAGGCCCCGGGAAGCAAACCCGGGGCCTCACACATGGTAAATGGGGGCTCTATCCATTGAGCCACACCCGCTTCCTGTTGTGAGGTCTTGCTGCATCAGCCCACCGGGCTGCGTGGGCCAGCCCGCCCTACAAGGAGGCCCCGGGAAGCGAACCCGGGGCCTCCCATATGGTAAAATGGGAGCTCTATCCATTGAGCCACACCCAAGGGCTTGACATATTGATCTGTCCTCCTTCACTAGGCACTTCCCATGTACTCTAGAGATTCTTGTTGCTTGATTAGAGAATGTAGTAGGACTTCCCAGGATAAGAATTTGATTTTCTTTTGGTTATTTTGTGGGTGCCCACCCACTGAGACAATACCTCATGACCACTTGAACATATTCATATTCCATAAAGGCATGTCCCACGTATATTCCTTCCCACAAATCCCCTTTCACAGACATCCTGCATCAGTTACCTCTCCTGCCACAGTTGAGACCCTTCTGCAATCCAAAACCTCCCCAAAAACAAAGTGAAAAATAAATGAATAAAAGTAATAAAAAATAAAATAATAATTAAAAAATGAAATACAAAAATAAATATAAAATTTAAAAATAAAAAAAATTAAAACTTTTTTTCATTGTGTCTTTCATCACCCCAAGATATGTTTTTAAAGTTGATTTTTGATTAGAATATCACAGATCAAGAAATTAAAAGAGAATGAAAATGAAGTAAAAACAAGCATTCCTAGAAATGGACAGTGAGTAAAAAGAATGGCATAATTTGAATGAATTCAGTTGTGTTAAATGCAGTGTTTATTAAAATCATAGATTATAGAATATCATAAAACTTTTTTTTCTGTAGAGATTATCAGTCTCTTCCCATAGGCACAACTATGTGGGAACCCAAATTACCATCACAGAGTTGCTTGGTGGGCAGAGAATCAAATAAATGGAGTGAAGTTAATTATATGTTAATGACAGCAGGAAGACAGTCTGATCCATCCTTTTTGGGGGAGGGTTGGTCTTATCAATGGGACCAGAATATCAGAGGTTCTTTGACTATTGTTCCTTCTGTCCTGGACAAAGCTTAGAGGAGCCCTGTTTGGTTGTGTGATGCTTTTTTTCTAGTTTTTGTTTTTCCATTCTATATGTTCTTTCTTTAACTATCATTTAATCAATAAGAATGATGGACATTTCTGGTTTCTTCAGCTCACTTTACATGTTTATATTTTGGCCCAGTTCATGCTCATCTTACAGTTTACTCCATTAATCCTTTAGGTGCTTTTGTATCACCTGGGGATCTTTAAAATGCAGATTTCTGGGCTCCCAATAAATATACATTTTCAGTGGTTTGGGAGGTGAGTCCCAGGACAGATGATTCTATTACAGGAGATATTTGGATCATAATTTGAAACACTTTGCTAGAGAGTATTCTTAATTTAACTTTTGAATTATATAATAAATTTATGTTTTAAAAATAGAATAGTAAAAGGCTTATAGTAAAAAGTCTTTCACCCCCACTGGTTCCACATCTGCCTTGTTTTCCACCCCTCAAAAGGTAACCATGGTCCACTGAGAAGAATACACCAAAATGGGATTAGATGTACAGGTCTGATACCTGTGGAAGGAGAGAGAAGGAAGGAGGATTGGGTAGGAGGAGTTTCAGACTGCAGCACAGTTTCAAGAAAGTTTGGACAGGCCAATGGGGAATACTTTAACCAAAGCCTCTTATAAAAAGAGTCTCCTGGCTTGCTGGAGTGGACTAGCCTTGGTGCCCTCACCTTGCTCAGTTACTGTCTTGAAGCAGCTTGTGCTAATTGTGGCCTTGGCACAAGCATGGTGGTAGATCCAGAGGGACAGCAGCAGGGGTCATAAGTCAGTTATGCTCCCTGCAGCAACAGATCTGAGTGACAAGTTTGCTAGTTTCTTGTGAATCCTTTCGAAGTATCTCTTTTCACATACAGGCAAATATAAATATATTCTTATTTTTCTGTCCACACAAAAGTTAGAATTTTATACCTTTTTGTCAAAAATTTTCTCTTGCTTTTTTTATCTCTAAATCTTGGAGATCTTTCCATTTTAGCATATACAGAGATTCCTCATTCTCCTTTTACAGGTGCCTAATATTCTTTTGTACCAATGTATTATAGTTGTACACTGGTGGACATTAAGTGGTCCTCACTGGTGGACTTTAAGTTGTTTCCTTTCCAAACAATGCTATTATGACTAAATTTGTACAGATATAATTTAGCACATATGCAAGTATATTTGTAGGATAAATCCCAGAAAAGGAACTTCTGGGTCAAAGGATATATACAAGCACTTGTCAAATTGCTCTACACAGGGGTTGTAGCTATTTACAGTTTTCATGTATGAGAGTACCTATTTCTCCACAGCATTGCCGGCTGAATGTGCTATAAAATGTCTGGACTTTTGCTTATCTAAGTGAAAACGTGGTATCACAGTATAGATTTATTTTGCATGTACTTTTTTATAAAGAGTGAATTTGGGGAAGCGGATGTGGCTCAAGTGGTTGGATTCCCGTCTACCATATGGGGGGCCCTGGGTTTAGTTCCTGGGGCCTCATGGTGAGGGCAAGCTGGCCCGCGGCCGCAGAGAGCTGGTGCAGCAAGATGATGCAACAAAGGGAGACGAGCAGACACAGAGGAAAATGGACACAGAAAGCAGACAAGTGGCAAGGGGCGGGGGAATAAATAAATTAAAAAAAAAAAAAGTCATTTAAACTGTTAAAAAAAAAAGAGTGCATTTGATGATATGTTTTTAAGAGTCATTTATATTTCCATTTCTGTGAGATGGCTGTTCTTATACTTTGCCCTATTTTTCCTATTGAGTTGTTTGTCTTCTTATCAAATTATGTGAGTTTTAAAAAAGATATAAAGGGTATTAGCCCTTTATCTATGATATGAGTTAGCAATACTTTTCCAAGTTTCTTGATTTTTTACTTTGTCTATAGTGTTTTTAGTATGTGGGAGGAAAATATACAAACACACACTTTTGAAAAGTATTTTATGAACTTAAATTTACCAGTAATTTTGAGGAGAGGATTCTGGATTTTGAGTAATAGCTAGAAAAGATATATTGCAAGGATATAAAGGAATTCTATGTTTTCTTCTAGAGCATATATAGTTTCATCTTCTACATTGGAATCTGGAATCCATTTGCTGTAAGGTAGGAGGCAAGAATCAAGGATAAGTTTTTCCTCAGATTTATCTCAACTCCATTTATTGAATAAGCAGTCTTTTACCCACAGTCTTGAGGAGCCACTTTTGCTATCTTTTTAATTATGCTATATTTCCTTATGTATTGGGTCTATTTCTGTTCCATTGTATATCTATTTATTCATGTGCTTGTATCATATCTTTTAAATTGTTGAGGCTTGATAATATGCTTTAATGTCTAATAAGTCTTGTCTTCTCTCATAATTCTTCCCTTTCATTGATTTACTGATTATTCTTGTTTGTTTACTTTTTCCAAATGAATTTTGGGATTAATTGGCTCATTTTAAAAATTGAACAAACGAAAACAACAAAAAACTCGATGGTATTTTTGTTGTGATTCTGATAAACTTATAAATTTATGAAGAATGATAACTTTATTACATTGAACCTCTATATTAATAAACATGATATAGCCTTCATGTTCTAGCTGATAAACTTATTTTTCTCAGTTCCAAGCTCTTGAGATATTTCACTACAGATCCCAAGTACTGAAAAAGTTAACTGACCATTGAACATGTTAAAACATAATTTTCAAAAAGGCAAATTGGCTCATATGGAAATGTACAATGAACACACTCAAGATTTTATTCATCTCCTAGTTAATGAGGGAACCATTAAGATAGTAAATTAGTCCAAAGAGCTTTATGAAACTGGGTAGATATAGGAAATTTAATAGATTGCTGGGTTAGATGTGAAATGAGTCAATGTCCAAAAGGGCCATAAATCTTTGCGGTCATCTGTTCCACTAGACAAAAATTATTTGCATATTTGCTGAACACAATACTTGCATGTTAGCTTCCTCCTCTATAGGGTTGGAGAATAACACAGACAAAGTAAAGTGAAGCCCAGCACTGCACTGAAAGAATACCCAGTCATCTCTTTTGCCTATTTCCAAGTTTTAGATAATTTTCTGACAAAATATGCCATTAAGTAAGATTGCTGGCATTTTAAAATTTAAAATTCATTTGGTTAAAGTTATTGTTATTGTTTATTATTATTTTGTAGTCAGTATGGGTGGTTCCTCCTCTTTGATGATTCAGTTTTCTTATGAAAACCTAACGATGCTTGGACAAAGAAATTAAGGAAGACTTTACATTCATTCAATATTTTCTGTGTTGTACACTGTTTGAAATTCTTAGGATACATCAGAGAACACAACAGCGAAAGCTGTCTGCTTCATTGGCCTTACCATCTATCTGGGCGAGATGGATAATAAACAATAAACAAAATAAATGTTCACAGAGGACTTTAGGGGCCTTATTAGGGACAGTCTTGTATCCCATGGTAGATCTTTGCATTTTACTCAATGAGGTAAGAAGCAGATGAGTGTATTGATCTGACACATTTTAAAGAATCTCTTTGGCTGTTGTGGTACAAGTAGAATTGGGGGGTGGGTCAAAGGTGGAAACAGCGGAACCAGTTGAAGGGTGTCCAGAGTTAGCCAAACTTCAAAGTTTAGAGCAAACTATCAAGTTTAGAGGGCACACAGACCTCCACATGACTGCTTTCTCTTCTGATGTTAACTGCAGGTTCAGGGGGGTTTCCCAAACCACCTCCAGGTTCAATAATTCACTAGAAGGATCCACAGAACTCACTGAAAGCTATTGTACTCTCTGTTTATTACAGAGAAGGGGTACAGATCAAATCAGCCAAAGGAAGAGATGCACGGGGCACAGTCTGGGAGAGTTCCACAACTGAAGCTTCTTTTTGTCTTCTTCCATGGAGTCAGAATGCATTACCCTCCCTGTATCAATATGCAATAGTATGCACAGAGTACTGCCACCAGGGAAGCTTGCCCAAACTTCAGTGTCTAGTTTTTATTGGGGCTTAATTACATATGCTCGAGTGATTGATTAATTGCCTACTTGGTTAAACTCAGTCTCCAGGTTAGCTATTGCATGACCGAAAGCCCCCTTTCTAAATCACATGTTTGGTCTTTTCTGGCATGGCCAGCCCCAATTCTAAGACTGTCTATCAAGTGTGGCCAGCCCCACCATAAGATCTGGAGTAGCCTCCCCTGCCCTAAACAAAGACATTCCTATCAGAGATTATATAGATTACCTTCCAGAATCCAAGGGCAAAGGCCAGAACTCTCTTGGGGCAGAGCCAAATTCTTTACTGCACAGAGGCTATTAAAACAATCCAGGTAAGAGATTATAGTGCTTGGACCAGTAAAAAAGGTAAGAGAAGGCTGGGTTTTGGTTATCTTTTGAAGGTAGAAGCAATATGATTTGCTCATGGATTGGATGTGATGAGTTAAAGAAAGGAGTTAAGGAAAACTGAAAGATTTTTGGGTTGAGCCACTAAAAGAGGCAGTTGCCATCAACTGAGATAGAAAAGGCTATGGGTGGAACAGGTTTGGGTGGATAAGATCAGAAGTGCAGTTTTGAACCTGTTGACCTTGAGAAGACTTTTAGACTTCTAAAGGGAGATTTCAAGTAGTCAATTGGATATACAAGTCTTAAGTTCAGGAATGAGGGCTGTGTTGAAGAGGCAAACTTGAGAATCATTGGACTATTGATAAGATTTAAAGCTAAGGATAAAAAAATATAGTTGGAGAACCAAGGATTGACCCTGGGGTCCTCGGACATTAAAGAGGTCATTTCCTGATGTGACCAAGCAACCTATTTTTCAGTAGTATCAACTGAGGTTTGATCTCACTATCAAGAGCAGAAACATTGTTAAACTTTTTATACCACCCATTATTGACTAAAAATTAAATCGGGTTTATGTTGAATCAAATCTTTCTAAATTTCAATAAGTAAAACTGCAAATAAGCAATGGATATAAAATTCTTTCAAAATAAATATTTGATTATAGCTAAAGAAAATATCTCTTATAGAGAAACATATATTCTAAGTTTCATTTCACATCCTATTAAACTTCTTAGGCTCATCAGAGAAATATATTGGATGTGTATTATGTACCTTGACCTTTGGAACTCATCCTCTAAATGTTACACAGGTTCATCGATGCAATTACAGCATTATACTGTCTCTGATATCTGATAGGCTTTTCAAAAAGAGCTGGTAGTTAACAAAAACACTATTATTTGTACCATATAATTATACTGAAGGCATGGACTGCCTCCCCCCGCCGTATATGTGGTCTATATACAGCTTGCTGATTTGGTCAGGTTGAGCAGTGTTTGAAGAAGAGCCAAGCATGCTCTGGAAAGAGAAGGCAGCCACTGGAAACAACTTAGCAATTAACACAGGCATTTTTCTTCTTCTAACTGATCAGTGTTCTTGGAAGCCGATTGGTCCCCAGCATGGCAGCTCTGCATTCCCATCGGTTGGCTCAGGGTTCTCACACAACAGTTTTAGTTATTCCTTCTGTTTAGGAACATGCCTTTAAAGAATTAAAATTATCTTCTCCTTCCTCCAACTGAAAACTATGTACACATGTAGCTTTATTTTTCAGGAAGCATAGTTATATGATAAAAGGAAATCATACAGATAAAAATGGATGTGAAAGCATTTTTACTCATATAATTACTTTGAAGTCTTGATCAGAATATTTATCATATTAAAATTCACAATGAAGATAGTAGACAACTGCTGCACATCACACCTGTCAAGCAGCTACTAAATTAGTTTTAGGCTAAATTCCTCACTGGTTTGGAGAGTTTTAAGCTCAATGTCTATGGTTACTATACATCCCTTTACCCCACTTTTACATTTTCTTTCTTTGCAATATTTATTACTACATGAGTGATTATATATACTAGAATGTAAGCCGGGATTTTTTGGTTTGTTGCTGTGTCACTGCCTGGCATGTAGAAGGCATGCAATAAATGTTTGTTAAGTGAATGAATTCTATGGACTTGCCTAGCGACAAGGTATCATAAACAAAGAAACAAAACACATTTTTTAGTGTATGGTATCTCTGACCAACATGTTATAATTGCCATGTGATTATCTAGCTACTACTTCTCCTCTCCTCTCCAATTCCCTGCCCTCCGCATCTCATTTCCCTCATCAGATTGTGTGGTCTTTGAAAGCAGGCACCTTGTCTTCATTTGGGTTCTCTCAAAAGTAGACCCTCAGTCAAGGATTCCAGATGCAGGGAATACCTGTAGGAAAGTGATACAAGTAAGGAAAGGGAGAAAAAAGAAGCCAGCTACTCTATGGGCAACTGGAACTTAATTCTATGAAGAAACTTGGGAAAAGTGTGTAAAATGCATGCTGCAAAATATCCTACCTGGGGGAGTTATCCACCAACTCCTGAGAGTCATTGGTTGCAGGTTGTTGAAGTGGGGATGGAATGGGGGTGGGTGGGGACTGTTAATTCCTTGGCTTTCTGGCCTGCCACTGTGTGCAGAATGGCCTTTCACAGTTTCAAAGAAAGCCCTCAGATAGACACGTGCTGATACTGGCAGCTGGAAATCTGTCCTTGAAATGGTAGGTTCCTAAGAATGTGGATGGGGTTCTGTCATGTCCTTATTTAGCTGTCTGCATACCTGACACCAAGCACTTAGCAGTACCCAAAAGTTTCTTGACATAATATGAAATATCAAATCTTTTCTGCCCTTCAAATTACTGGGAGAATACCAACGGTATTCTATGATTGTAGAAAAATGGAGCTTTATCATTATGGACCAATGGAAATAGACCTAAAAAATTCCCTTCCCCAATTCATTCAAAATTACTTCAGTTTATGTTTTTATCCACATATGCAAAATGTACCCCAATATCTACAAATATCTATAGATAGCTGGGATGTGCTGATCTCCAGGTTAATGGTGAGATCCAGCCTTCTGGGCTCCATGGCCCTGGCTTGACCTCTTTATTTGGGCATCACTGTTTTCTTCTAAGCTCAGTACTGGCATAGTTCCAACCCTGGATGTTATTCAATATGAGGGTTTACAAAAAACTCCGCCTTCTTTTATTTATTTTTTCTTGGATGGAGCTTTAAAAAAATGTTAATCTATACATCCTCCTCCTCTATAATTACAATTGCCAGAGGTGTAGGAGCCAAACAATTAAATTCCCCATAGGTATTGGGTGTAATAATTCCTCATGAATCAGAGGATTAAGCATGGCAACAACAAATGGAACAAGATGGTCTAAGCTCTGTTTTTCCTGCAGAACAGCAAATAGTTGCAAATCAAAGAGCAGTTCTCCTTAATTACCCCTGTATGAGGCAGTGGGCTAAAAGCAGGCTCATTTGGTAATGTTTTCTGTGTGGCTACGGTATGCACACACAGTGCAGGCCTTTACCCACTGTCTAATAGACAATATTATATACTTGGGTATTGCTGACGTTCATTTTAAGTGGAGATACAACTGGTACGCCCAGAACACTGGCCTCCAAGCTGCGTGTGCACTGAACTAAAGGAACAGTTTTGCTCGCTCAAGCCAGGCAAGACTATTTATACTTAAACACATTTCTTCACGGCTTACAACATGCCATCCTAGGTGACAGTCCATGAGCGGGACAGGCGGCAAGCATGGGCTGCGATCTCAGGGAGGTCTGCAAGCTGCAGCTTGTAGCGAGCTTCACAAAGTTGACACATTTTTCCTCTCTTTACCCTAGAATCAGCTACCCTGCTGATCTGGAGACCTTTGGGGACATGAACTCTTGTAACAGGAATCAAAGAACTGGTGTAGGAAAACGAGTAGCAGAATTATAGTGTTTACCCCCTCTACTCTCTCCTCAAATTAAACCTGCCTGTTTATTGAAATTGGTCAAACAGTTTAATTAGCATTCCATATTTGTTATTTCATAATCAAGGTTTCAAACAGAAAAAGGCAACAAGCCAGGCCAGTAATGAGTCTCCTCCACCTACTCTTAAGTTATATACTTGCTGAGATTCCTATTCCTTTCCCAGGGACGTCTCATGGCAGACATACTTTCACTTATCATCAGGGTTATTGGGCACTGCTCATAAATGCATACTAATTGGCAGCAGGCGGTGTATATATTTATGTAAATTTATAGTTATATATAGGTACCCATAAAACATGCATTTTTTTTTTTTTAAAGTGAGAAGAGTTGAATGTTTTTCTGATGGAACTGATGAGATTGTAAGGGCCATCCTTGAGGAAAAATGATTTATAAGATCCACTGACTCATGTTTGAAAACCCATAAATTAACCTTCCAGCTTTATAAAGTTCACTTGAGACATAATAAGCAAGGATATAAAAATACTCTCTGAAAAATTGTTCAAGTATCTAATTACTTGAGTTCCCACAGCAAGTTAAGGTGCTTTAAAAAAATGTCAAAGATCAGGGCTAGCTAGGCAAATGGATTTCGTTTTGTTTCATCCAAAATACTGCCCTACTTTTAGCTACAAATGTAGATAACGAAGGCAGTGTTAAAGAAATTATGCAAATCCTAATTGCAAACAGTTTTCCTTTTAGCTTTTTTACATTTAGACTAACTGTAGTAATTATTTGAAAACCTTTTTGAATCCCACACTTAATAAAAGGAAATTTTATGCAAACAATGAAAAAGAATTTCAAAGCAGTAAGTGAGGGTGATGCTGGTTTACCTTCAGGGGCTAGTAAAGCAAAGAGAGAAGTTTATTTCTGGACTTCAGACTTCTCGGTCGCATGATCTATTGAGGCCTTGGCAGCTTTACAAAGAGTGGCAAAGGGAGTGAAGAGTAATTCCTGCCGATGGACTTGAGTGAGAGGCTGTGGAGGGAGAGCCACGATGCACTGAGACTTCTCTAGCTTTCTCCATTTCTCCATCCTTGTAGGTATACTTGGCAAAATAGAATGGTGGTTCAGAAGGATCACAGAACCTGTAGTTGGGCTTCTTGCAACCAGATCCCACCTCTGCACCTTGCTGGCTTTGTGATCTCACCGCTCTGAGCCTCGGTTTCCTTATCTGTAAAATGAGGATAATAGTAGTACCTCGCTCGAATGATTCTTTGGAGGATTCAGTGTGTTAACAAATACAAAGCGAAGTACTTATAACAGTGCCTGGCACAAAGCGAGGGCTATATGCCTATTATTATTACTTTGAAAATGTGAACTGTTGAAAGTATCCAAACATGCCCTCTGACTGGAGCTACTTCCTAGGAGTGAGTAGAGTGCATTGCTAGAATAATGATCTGTTAATGGAAGCCTGGCATTTGAACTCACCTTCGTGGAACTTGTGAGAAGCAGCAGTGTATGGTGCTGAGGAATCAGCCAGTTCTGGAGTTGGAGATAATCTCTGCCACTCATGGGCCGTGCGAGTCTGGGGCAAGTTTTTAAAACTCGGTAAGCCTCTATTGTCTTCATCTGTAAAATGAAGATAATAATAAGGTTCACTTCAGAGATCCTTGTAAGGTTTAAGTAATCTCATGAGGATTAAAGGAGATTAGACATAAGAAGCATTCAGCATCAGCTCCTGGCACCAGAGTGTCAGGTAATGGAGAACAGGGTTTCTCAACTTAGCACTATTGACGTTTTGGATCAGATAATTCTTTGTTGTAGGGGGCTGTCCTGTACATTGTATGATGTTTAGCAACATCCCTGGCTTCTTCCCACTAGATACCAATAGCCTTTCCCACCCCCACTGTCCAGAGCTGTCAACCAAAAATGTCTCCAGACATTGCCAAATGTGCCTGGGGGGTGGTGGTGGGGCGGATTGCCCCTAGTTGAGAACCACAGATCTAGTAAGGATGAAGTTGAGGGACAGGAAGTGTACTGAGAAACAGGAATATCAACATATGATTTTCACCTTTGACAAGACCAGCCTGTTGTCAACGAGAAGAGGAAAGGGTGAGAGGAAGTCAAAGGAAGCAGTTATCTTGCCCAGGTTATCCTAAATTCTTGGAAGCTAAACTTTTAGAGGTCTGTGGTTGCAGAGTTTGGAGATGTGAGGAATGCTTTGGAGCTCCCATTAAGTGTCCTACCAACTGACAGGGGCCTTTGGAGTCCCCCTCCCCCAGTCCCAGAGAACATCTCCTGTTAGGATCCCCTGTTGAGGGAAAGCCTGAAGAATGAGACCTGTGTGTTTTGTCTCTACAAACAAAGGAAATTTCATGAGTGAAGTCTCTAGACTCAGTCTCAAATCCTTCTTGGAAACAGGTAAGGAAATCGGCTAATTTTCAGCCTGATTTTAATTGGTTTTCCTTGCTCTTATTAATGCTGCTATTGTCCAGGTAGTAATTGATGCCCTAATGGATCATTCTGGTTATTCCAATTTAAATAAAGAAGGAAAGAGTTAAGGGTAAAATGGCAGAGTATGGGGTAAAATGCTTTATTCATATAGTAAAAAATATTCATTAAGAGTTTAGCATTTGGAAGCGGGTATGGCTCAATGGATAGAGCTCCCGTTTACCATATGGGAGGCCCCGGGTTCGCTTCCCGGGGCCTCCTTGTGAGGGCAGGCCGGCCGGCCCGCACGGCGCAGTGGGCTGATGCAGCAAGATGTCACAGCAGGAAGCAGGTGTGGCTCAATCGATAGAGCCCCCGTTTACCATGCAGGAGGCCCCGAGTTCACTTCCCGGGGCCTCCTTGTGAGAGCAGGCCGGCCCTTGCGGCGCGGTGGGCTGATGCAGCAGGACCTCACAGCAAGGGGGAGATAAGTAGACACGGAAGAAACACACAGTGAATGGACACAGTAAAACACAAGCAGCAAGGGGGGGATAAATAAATAAATAAATAAATCTTTAAAAAAAAAAAAAGAGTTTAGCATTTGTCAGGCAATATTCAGGAGGTTTGGGATACATCATGGAACAAAATTGGCCAAGATTCCTTCCATGATGGAAATTAGATAATCAACTTTTTAGGTCAGTAACAGCCTTATTGATGAAGAATGTACCTATAGGCTAAGGCTCAACCAAAACTCTACTGATTTCCTTTCTCCTCTTTCACACCCATTCTGCTCTCAATTTACTTTCTCCTCCTGGACTTCCTGCCATTAATTTGTCATACCATGAACTGAAATAAAATAGGCGAGCTGAATATAGCTTTTTGTATGTAACTCCTAATCTTCTTTCTATCTGTCTCAGGCTCTCAAAATGAAAGTGAGTCATCCTACCTTTTTCTAAAGAGATATTTGCTCCCGGGTTAAGAGCTTGGTCATTATGAGATAGGTTCCAGAGTGCTTCAATCTCTGTGATTTTCACAATCACAGCTTTGAGGATGACAAATACTGGTAAACCCTTGTCCCATTCACAGCATGCATAGGATAAGCCAGGCCCTGGGTTGTTTCCTACCCAAACTCCCTCTGTTCCAGCCACTCTCTGCCACACAAAAAAAAGAGTTTTAATAGAGCCAAACACAAGCCCACTTAACAGGCCAAACTCTTGGGATAAGATTCCAGACACATTAGTCTCTAAGGAATAATATATATTCTTGTGGAGAATGGTCCACTATTTTGGATCAAAAGCTTGTCCACTTCTCTCTAGGCTGGATATTGAATGTAAGTTAGAACTGAATTAAGAAAGAAAAAGATAATTACAAAACAGGTCTTACTGCCATCACTAGACTTCCTGTTTATGAGAAAAATTCCTGTGGATTCATCATTGGTGTGCCAAGCAATCATGGGCTGCATTTCAAAAAGAAAGTTGATGGGAAGAGAACTATTTGGACCCCAGATCTAGGAAGGAAATGAGAGACTAAAAAGGTGTTTAATTTTATGTTGACCTCTAGTTTATGTGCTTTTTACTTTGGCATCTATTTTTATGACAATATTTACCTACCACAGTCTGTGATCTACTGTGGATAAAAATTGTCCTTTTTAAACTCATATAGAACATTGAATTAGAACAGGGGTTCTTAAGCTTTTTTGTTCCATGGACCCCTTTGCCAGTCAGGTGAAAACCATGGACCCCTTACTAAGTCCACACTATGCTGTGTATTATTAATAAGCATATCACACCCGCACAAACACATCCCCACAAGGATGATGGTTTTTTGAATTTCAATTCAAGCTCATGGACCCCTTGTTAAGAGCCCCTGAATTAGAAGGAACCAATGAAGTTTTTCACTCCCCATTCCCCTGTCATATCAAACAATTCTAGCAATCAAAAGGGCTAAGAGCTGACTTGGGAAGCCTTATACATAATACAGAGTACTTAGAGTTACATTTCTCTAAGTCAGCTTAAAAATATTAGTTGATCTTGCAGTCTTAGCATCCAGTAATTAACCACAAGCAGCCATTCAAAACAGTCATTGAACTTGGTCCATGAAGTGTAATACTTGGGCTTATTTTCTGCAAACTTTAATTAAGGGAAAACAACTTTAACAGTCTGTAAAGGAGGGAAATGTACACTTCTTTTGAGCTGTTTTCTTTCTGTGACTCATCTACTTTTCCTTCTCCAAAATCTTTAAGAAGCAGGCTTTACTTAGCTCTTTGCAGCAAAGCTGGCTAGTGTCAGCAGAGCATACACAAGATGATAGGCCGTTGTGAGTAAAGAGGGTATAAAGGGTTATGCCCCCCTGTGGGGAGGGGGCAAGTCAGACTTTCAAGCTAAACAGAAATTTTCTGCAGTAATTACCCTTTATCGTAATGACAGTCAATTGCCATAGCAACCTGGCTGCCACCTGTCTCTCACACACCAACTCTGTATGCTCTGAAACAAAATAAGAGCACGCTGCAAAGTCAGTTCTGGGCCCATAAATCTGAAGTAGGAATGAAACTCTGTGTTGTTATTGTGAATTGAACTACTGGCATGCCTGGTTCCTTTTTTTGTGAAGAATTAAATAACACTAAAACTTGATTAGCTTTTTTCAAAAAGAATGAACAGTGCTGACCCAGGATAGCATAATGGTTAAGAGCATAGCTCTGGAGTTGGAGGAGACCTGGGATTGAATCTGAACTTTCTTCACTTACTACTGGCTGAGTGACCCTGGGCTAATGGTGTAACCTCCCCAGCCATCATAGGGTTAAATTCCTAGTCTGTTGATAGGATTGAACTGGGTAATGTTTGTACAGTACTTAGCCCCAGGTGAGCTAAGTGGTACCTGAACACATTTCCCGCCTGGCAGCAAGGTGCATTGAACACCTAGCAATGGTTCTTGTTGACTTAGCTAATTAGATCACTAGTAGACCACTACCAGGGAATCCAGGTCTCCAAATTACATTCTCTACAGTTTCTCTCTCCACTTTACCTTGTATGTACGTAGGCATATGCATGAAGGCACATAGACAAAGCCTTTGAATGATATAATTTTGGTCTTCTATAGCTATATATTTTAGATATGTCTTCTTAATACCAAGGAGTTCAGCAGGTCATCTTCTTTTTCTAATGACACCCTATATAGACAAATCTCAGTGACAGCTGAAATTAGTTATTCTTTTGAATCTTCTTGATTATGTCTCTAACCTCTTTAGCACTCCTCTTACCCCCTGAATCTTGGCACTGTGCTAAGGCCAATTAGAGATGTTAACTACTTTGTGCCTACAGTGGAAGAATTCCTTTTTTTTTTTGTCATCGAGGCGGTGAGGACATGTCACATTTTCTTTTTCTTTGACCCACATGCCAAAGAAAATCTATTCAATAGCCAGACGCACTTCTGTAAGGTGTTCATACATACATACCCCTTTCCCAACTATATATCGTATACTGTTAAGATAAATTAAGATTTGTCCAATTCTAAACTAAATTGCTGTGAGAAACCTAAAAATCACAAATATTTCCCCCTTAACTAATAATTGTCTGAATGCTGTTCTAGACATCAGTCACCTAAACCAGAACCTGAGGTCATCCTTGGCGCGGCCCTCTCCATCACTCAGTACATTTAAATCCTGCGATTTATCCCGCCTCAGCCTTCGACAATCCCATTTTCTATCTGAACTCACTGCTTTTCCTTGGTTCAGCCCTCATTGTCTCCCTCCTGAATTGCTCTAACAGTCAGCATGATTTTATAAAATGCTAATGTAATCATGTTACTGCCCTTAAAAAAGAACTTTTTGTGGGTTCCCATAACCTCCAGTATAAAGATCCTTGGCCATCTGCTTCTGCTCACCTCTCAAGTCATATCTTCCATCATTATGGCTTTTCTCCAGGGATACCAACTGCACCACGCCATCCTGTGCTGCCTTGCCTTTGCCTAGGCTTTCTTCCATATGAAATGCCCTTCATTCTTATTCATTCTTCAAAGTTCTGCACAGCTGTTATGTCCTCTTCAAGCATTTTCCCACTCCCCTTTCCCCTAAAAATCACAACTCCCTGCTTTGTTATAGTTCTATACATTGATCATAATTCTATTATTTAAAAATTATTTCATTCCCGTCTACTAGACTGCTTATGTCTCAAAGATAAGGTCTGGGTCTCATTATTTTTCTATACTTTCATGGCCTAGTATGTAGTAAGGCCCTAAAATTTTTTTATGTAAATACATATTTAACATTTCTGTGGATAGGATGTCTCTTTTTTTAACCATGCTAGTAAAAGAACTTTATTGGAACCGTGTTTTTATATCATTGCTGAATTTTTACATAGGATTCACAAAATTGTAGGCTTGTAGCATTCTACTCTGGAAAATAACATTATAGTTCTCTGCTTCTCAAAATTACAATTATTTTTATACATGATGCTATGCAAAAATACTCACATAGTGTTAAACAACAAAAACAGTCACAATATAAAATTTTGTATTCAGAATATTCAAATCTGTTAAAAAATCATCAGCATAAACAAAAATATATAAAGATTTGAGGAAAAGACACAGATTATCAATGGTGTTTATTTATGGGTGGAGGGACCATGGGTAATTGTTGTTTTCTTGTTTGTCTCTGCATATTCCAAATTCTTTACAATGACTATGCATTTTATAATTAGAACAAAATTTTTGTTTAGTACTTGACAAGGATGTCAAATTATCTTTCTTTAGAGTAATTACCTAAATTCACTTACTCTGGTTTCTTAAGAAAAAAGGTAAGGAAATGCCTTCATTGATTGTTTATCCACCTCTTTGGTCTTAAAGAATTCCCTTTTGCTGTAGTATTTGAACTTAACTCAAGACTCTAGGCTGCAAATCACTATTCCACTAGATGTCACCAAACTACTGACAAAAGTAGCTCAAATGTTCTGTGCATATTCAAACAGCTTTTAAAAACATTTTAAGCCCCATAATTCAGTATTCTTTGGTATCACACAAAGCTTTCAAAATTTGAAGAATTAGTAAGAAAATGCATATTATGTAAGGTTCTGGCCCCTTATATAACAAGTGAGGGCTCATATGGATTCTTTGGCTTAATTTAATCTCTAGTTTATTAGCTTCTTAATATAAATGTGAGGAGAAAATTGATATCAAAGGCCCTGGTTAGAAATATTAGAAAAATTATTTCCAGGCAATTTCAAACTCTCTTTTTATATAATACATGAAGCAAAAGAAGATCAGAATACTGTAACTCCTTTTCTGAACAATATTTTTTAACCTAATACAGCTTCCATTACAGAATGACAACTTAGTGGTTAGTGAATAGAAATATCTCACAGTATTGGGATTTTTTCAGGGCATTTAAATTTTATTGTAATTTTATTATAAAGCTTTTTTATAGTTCACTTCATGCATTAAGAAAGCCAAACAACTTTTCACGAGGAATGGAATAAGGCATGTCTTCTCTAATCCAACAAAGAGCAGCTAGGAGAAAGAACCATGTTTCTTTAAATGTATGAGCCTGTTTACTCTGTAGCGCCAAAGCTGGTCTTTTTTTCTGATTGGCTCAGTTAACAACTGGTTGGAGGACGCTTGTTTCCAATCATTTTGGCTTGCGAATGAAAATGGTTGGCCAATCAAAAGACATTTAAATTAGGCAGTGGGCTCCTAAAAAGAAATCTAAGTACTGTCTCCCACATTATTGCTCTCTGCTATGGTGTTTGGTTTTTAAAGATGTGGTACATTATTTTTCTTATGGTTTACCATGGCATAATACAACAGTTTGTAAACACATATCTGACTAAATCTCTTAGGTTCTTTCTTTAAAAAATGTTTTTCAATTGTTTTCCTTTTATAATAGCACATGCTAATTCTTGTAGTTCACAGTCTTAAGGATTTTTACCTATTGTCTAATTTTAACTTTTCTCTGACTCTTTTAATGGCCATCACACCATATTCTCAGTGTAAAAGTTAAAAAATAACAAACACAAAAAAGTATTACCAGTGGTAAACCCACCAGACCAACCACTTCCTCTCATCACCCACATAGCTCAGATAATTTCTGAAACATTTTTTACAAAAAATAGAAAGGTAAATGACAGGGAAATAACATCACATTTCAGATGTTATCGGCTCAAAATAAATATATCTGCATTTCATCAGGGATCTTAATTTCTATTAACTGGAGAATATTAGGGTTTGCGTAACAAATTTTATCTTACTTTGTTCTGTGCAAAAACCATGAATTATAAACACTATGGATATAAACATTGTGGCTGGGAAAATACAGTATTATGGGACTCTAGGTTTTGAAAGTGCTCATCAGTTACCACCTGAAACTTTTATGGTTTATGCCCTGAACACTGGCTCACTGATTACACATGTACAGTTTTATCATATAAAGAAGTCAGATCTGTGTTAGATCCTCTTGCAATACTATACGTAATTGCAATTTAGTTCTGCTGCTCTAGGCATCTCCTTCAAATTTCTTAACTTGAAACTTTCATATGAAATATTCATCTGAGTCATTCTGATATGGTGACAAGCCTCCACTGTAAGAGTGGAGAAGCCGTTTTTGGAGTCCCTCTCCAGACATCCAGATTTGCTTCTCTATAGTACTTGAAAAATGAATAGCCTCCATCAGCCACAGACAAGGCCTGATAAGCTACCCCTTCCTTGACATGTTTTAAAATGTTATTATTCAATGCCTGCCTTTTCTGTGGCCACCAAAACTCTATTTTCACCCGAAACCGTAGTGCATTTACTCTAATTATGTAATTTTCATATTCGCTGTCTCCCTGTAACATTTTATTACTGAAACTGTAGGTAGAGACAGGATTTTTCCTGGTGGGCTCTCATCCACGAAATGACTTTATTCTGGCTCCTCAGAGTCTAGGACTGCAACTTCACATCTTTTGAAATAATGGTTCATTTTAGGGTGGGTTAATTTCTTTAAAAATATTTGTGGTAATTTGCTGCAGTGCTTTTCCTTCATGGTTGCAATGAATGCTCCAGGGCAAACTTGCTCCGAGGGGGTAGTTTTTAGAAATGAAAAGTATTGGTATCCGCACAATTTGGTGAGAAAGAAGTCCAGCACTAAATTTTATACTGTCGGTTGCTTTGGGAGTCAGCCACGAAAATTTGCTCAGCTCATTGCTGAAGGATATTGAAACACATTTCTTGCCGACATGGAGTCATCTGTAGTGTGGATGGAACCTTCAGGCTGACAAATACTGCATAAATGGCTGTTAGAGCCAGTAGGCACTCCTGATGATTAACCATAAAAAATGTTTTTGACTCTTGTTGCTGACAGGAATGACAATGCTTTGGCCAGACTGGCCTCCTTCTGGACACCAAGGGATGTTCCAACCTTGGTTTTACCATCTGGTTTCAAAGCAAGCCAGGAGCGATGAAGAGGAGAGAGTCTTTTAAAGAGGCAGCAATAGACTGATTCTTATGGCTGTAAAATTCTTTGAATATTCTTTGATCAATGACAAAAATTCACTTAGGCCTGCAGGACAAAGCAGCAGCTTCTGAAATTCTAATTTCTGGGATAAGTCAAGCTGTTTCAAACATCTTCATAAGGCAAGGGGATATTACTGTGTGTTACAAATAAGCTTTATGTGGAAAAGACAGTTGAATGCATGAGCTCGTACTGTGGAGATGAAGTTTAGTGTTCTTGAAGGAAGGCCAAGCATATGATTTATAGGAATCATTTCCTTATAGCAAACCTGAATTTATTCAGCTGGTGTAAGAATACTTAGCCCTGCAGAGTGTGAAAGCATCAACAACAATAATACTATTTCTATGATGCTTTATTATTTCTAAAAGACTTAACTAGATGATTTCATTTGCTCCTCACAAAAATCCTGTCCTGTAGGATGGACAGATATTATTTTTATGCCTTCAATTGCATACAAGGAAACAAACTCAGAGAGGTTAAATAGTTTACCCAAGGCCAAGCAGCAGATTGGGGAGAGGGTTGGGAAGGGAGTGGAGGAACTCCAACTTGGGTGATCCGACACCCAAACCAGGGTAGTTTCCACTACCTCACACTGTCTAATATCCTCTGGGCAGTTTTCCCATGGTTTAAGCAAGGAAAGTCAGGGTAATTCCATGACTACAACTTGAATTATTCCTCACATAATTAGCCACCATGCTAAAATAATAATTTTGCATAGAATATTGCTTAGACTTGAGAATCTCACTCCATGGACTGCTTTGTTTTACCTGTACAATGATGACAACTTGTGCTTGTGTAGACAGTATGGTACAGCCTATAACTGACTTGGGTGGGAATGTATGGAGAAAGCCTGGATGTGAGGGTTCAGTGGGGCTTACTTGTAGAACAGTGTTTTCTGGATAATGTTTGGAAAAAATCCCAACCTTTCTTTTGCCTCAGAGTTGCATCTTCTTCCATTCTTGTGTTATATCTTATGTCTTTAATCTCCTTTCCTCTTTTATACAAACCAAATGGTACTTTCATAAAGAGGATGAGGGTAATGATAAAGGTAGAACCATATGAGCAAAAATATTTTCTTCAGTCAGACATTTAGCTAACATCCAGAGATACTTTTCATTCTGGGTTAGAGGATTCTCTGATTATAATTATAAAAATATAGCAGAGGCATAATAAAAACACTGGAATCACTGCCAACAGTGAGCTGTCCTAATTTGTCAAACCCCAAACAGACCCCTTTATAGTATTCTTTTAAAACTTAGCTACACAGAGAATGCATTTTTCCAAAACCAGCTGAAATGTTGTCAAATATATATTTCTTGCATATATCATAATATGTTAAACACACACATATTTACTTACATTTATATATGTTTTCAGATTGCAAAGCAGAGCAAATCTGTGGTAACTATTAAAGTGTTTCTTGAACACAACTTGAATCAAATATTCTTTTCCTTAACTCAAATCTCTGCTGTTTAAAATGGGAATTTTTATTTGTCAATATTTAAGGTGCTACATTTGAGGAAAGTCTCATTTCTCCCCTTGAGGTCACAGGAAATAACTGGGCTCCTGAGTTTTGGAGGAGTTTGGCCTCAGAACACCATCTCTTCAAGCATCCGCTTTGTAAGGTCAGAAAAGAGTTGGATGACTTACATAAGCACTCATTCTCAGGAATTTCTTCCAAACTTGCTAAAATGTCCTGGTGGGGAATGACATCTGCTTCTCTCTTAGAAAGCAATGATGGTGGATAGGGACATCTGCCTCAAAGCTGCGCCACCTAGACAGAGCCAGAAAACCTCTATGTTGACAGACATCAAAGCCTGGTGGTCCTCACATCTGCATTCCTCTAACCAGAGCCAGGGAGCTCAGCCGACACTTTCTTGTGGCTGATATCCTGTGAAGACGGATTTCTTAATCCCCAACTCTTGGTTAACAGCTAGACACCTAGGGTTCCCCTCTCATTATAAAATCTTAGCTCTAGCCACATTCGTCATGCCCTGGTTTCACTTTTGATCCCTTGATGCTGCTCTTCCACTCCCTTGTAGTGTTCACTGTCCTCTCTTCTCCATTTACTCAAATCCTTTCTATCTTTGAGAGAACAAGCTTTGATATCAGCCAGACATTGGTTGGGATCCCAGCTACATTGCCTACCAATTATGCCATTGGGAAAAATAGTTACCCACTATAAATCAATAACCAGGGATAACAATACTTATGCTATAAGGTTGCCTTGAAGATTAAATAAAATAGTTCTTTTAAAGTATTTAGTGTAATAATTGATACATAGTAATAATGGGTAAATGTTTTCACTTCAGAGTCAAGATTAAATCCTGACAATGCCTTTCAGGCTTTCCTGGGAAATTCAGGCCCATAGATTCTTCCTTTCTCTGAATCCTTAAAGTATTCATGAATGATCCAGCAGATAATTTTAAATAATTTTATCTTAATTAATTAAAAGTGATTAAATAATAAATCACATTAATTAATTAATAAAATAGTGTTCCTGATTGTTACATGAGTGTTAGACTCCTTTTCCTAAGATTGCAAATTAATTGAGGTTATAAATCATGATTTATATTTTTATTGTATACGCCATAGCAAATGTGCTGGTATACAATCATGTTTTCAACAAATTCTTGTTGGTTATTTAAAAAGTAAGATAGGAGTATACAGACTAACAGTCCTATTCAGGCACAGAAAGAAGGGAATTCAGGGTAAGGATGGGCTAAGAGTAGAGGCACAAGGAGAAGGAAATTGATTGACCACCTGTATTATATAACAGACACTCTAAGTCATCTAATGTAATCCTCCTGACAAATCTTATTTTATATAAGAAAAGAAAAATTATCTATGATAGCATCTCAATTTTCTCATGTGAAGCTCAGGGTAGTTGGGTAATTGGAAGCCATTCTGAGAAGAGCTGGATATAGATGTACCTAGAACTACACAAGTTACAGCTGTGTGAACTGGCAATCAAACTTAAGAGTGGCTCTTTACTATCACCATTTATCTTTTAGCTTTGAATACTTCTTTCTTGGGTTTGGCTTCTAGATCTCAGTTGTAAAATTTGCAGGTGACCCTGGAGTTTTCCTTGCTGACCTTGAAGAACTCTCTGAGGGCCACCTCCATGAAACTTTCACCAGGATCTAATGGCTTGGGGCTGCCCATTAAAGGACAGCAGGTGACAAGGCAGCAGCTTACCTCTGTTTTCATGGGTTTTGATGCTGGCATCCTCTATGGAGGTCACTGCTGGCCCCTGTCTGGGGGCATTCTGGATAAACAAAATGGGACAACACACTTTCGTCTCTCTAAGATCAAGCAGAACAACTCATTTCCTACTATGCCATGGGCAGGTACCAGGATAAATTTGGCTGTGTATGGACAAGTACCAGGATGAAATTTTTATCCTGGTTTCATCTGTTCCTACCCCAAATGAACAATGAAAAGCTAGTACAGAAAGCCTGGCTAGTTTAGCCACAATGCATCTTGAACTAATAAAAAATATTATGGATAAATTATAAGGAGTCTGAGTTAATTTTGATTGGCCATGTTTTTTTAAAAATGCATTATAGAGTCATGGGGCTAAAAAAAACTTTGAGTTATGGTTTTATGAGGCAAAGCCTCCAGACACCAGTGCCAATCAAAATATAATACATGATCCACTGATGGGTTCTTGTTATTGATGACTAGCCTTACGAGTCTTTGCTCTTGAAATTGAAACTTAGCCTATTGTTATGGGGTGCCTAAGGGTTGCCGCCTGAGAGCCTCCTTGTTGCTCAAATGTGGCCTCTCTCTAAGCCAAACTCAGCATATGAATGCATTACCTTCCTCCCAGCATGGGACATGACTCCCGGGGATGAGCCTCCCTGGCAACGAAGGATTACTACGAAGTGCCAACTGGCAATACGACTGGAAAAAAACCTTGAATAAAAGGGAAAAGGTAAAGACAAATGAGTTCATATGGCTAAGAGACTTCAAAGTGAGTCATCCCAGAGGTAACGCTTATGCACACCTCAGTGTAGGATCTCATAGAACACCAAAGTGGATATCACCCCAAACAGAGGGGCTCCTGAGGGCTCTGGAGACACCCAGGTCCTATATAAGGGGGGATAGCTCCAGAGATTGATGCCTTATCAGTGGGCTCTACTTTGGAATCTGTGCTCCTGAGAGTGACAGAGTTGGACTCAAATAAGTCCTCCCTGCACATGGTCCATCAGTCCCTTCTATTCAAACCTATATGTGGTGCTGGAGTTTGTAGGTGTACTTCCA
>JAQZBX010039169.1:0-23133 GCA_029593785.1 Cabassous unicinctus
GGTGTAATATGCTATCTCATTCCAGTTTTGATTTACATTTCCCTAATAGCTAGCAATGTCGAGCATCTTTTCATGTGTTTTTTAGCCATTTGTATTTCTTCCTTGGAGAAGTGTCCTTTCAGGTCATTTGCCCATTTTATAAATGGGTTGTTTGTCTTTTTATTTTTTAGGTGTAGGATTTCTTTATATATGCAGAATATTAGGATCCTATCAGATATATGGTTGCCAAATATTTTCTCCCATTAGGTAGGCTGCCTTTCTTACTTTCTTGATAATGTCCTTTGAGTTGCAAAAGTTTTTAATTTTGAGTCGATCTTGTTTATCTATTTTTTCTTTTGCTGCTCGTGCCTTGGGTGAAGTTCATGAAACCATTTCCTATTACAAGGTGCTGTAGGTGTTTCCTTACATTACCTTCCAAGGTCTTTATGGTCTTGGCTCTTATATTTAGATCCTTGATCAATCTTGATTTGATTTTAGTATAAGGTGTGAGATGGTGTTCCTCTCTCATTCCTTTGGATAGGGATATCCAGTTCTCCAAGCACCATTTGTTGAAGAGGCCATTCTTCCCCAACTGAGTGGGATTGGAGGCCTTGTCGAATATAAGATGACTCTATATGCAAAAATCTACATAAGACCTGTTGATTCAATTTTACTGCTCAGTATGTCTATCCTTGTGACAATACCATGCAGTTTTGATCACTGCAGCTTTGTAGTATATTTTATAGTCAAGTAGTGTGATAACTGCAACTTCATTTTTCCTTTAAAATATATCTTTGGTGATTCAGGTCCTCTTACCCTTCAAAATAAATTTTGTAGTTATTTTTTCCAATTAATTAAGAAATGCAGAGTTGATTTTCATTGGGATTGTTTTAAATCTGTACATTATTTTCGGTAGGATAGACATCTTGATGATGTTCAGTCTTCCTATCCATGAACAGGGAATATTCTTCCATTTATCTAAGTGTTCTTTGATTTCCTTTAACATTGTTGTGTAGTTTTCTGTATATAACTGGTTTACATTTAATTAAATGTATTCCTATGTATTTGATACTTTTAGTTACTATGGTAAATGGTATATAATTTTTATTTCTTCCTCAGATTGCTTGTTATTGGTGTACATAAATGCTACTGATTTTTGAGCATTGATCTTACAGCCTGTGACTTTACTGAATTCCTTCATGAGTTCTAGAAGCTTTGCTGTAGATTTCGTGGGGCTTTCTATGTATAGGATCATGTCGTCTGCAAATAGTGAAATTTTTACTTCTTCATTTCCAGTTTGGATGCATTTTATATCTTTTTATTGCCTCAGTGTTTGAGCAGGTACTTCTAAGGAAATGTTAAATAGGGGTGGTGATAGTGGGCATACTTGTCTTGTTCCTGATCTTAGATGGAAAGCTTTTAGGATTTCACCAGTGAATATGACATTAGCTGTGTATTTTTCATATATACCCTTTATAATGTTCAGAAAGTTTCCTTCTATTCCTATCTTTTGCGGTGTGTTTATCAAGAAGGAGTGCTGTATTTTGTTGAATGCTTTTTCTGCCTCTATAGAGTTGATCATGTGATATTTTTTCTTTCAATCTGTTTATGTGGTGTATTACATTGATTGATTTTCTTATGTTGAACCATCCTTGCATACCCGGGATGAAAATCATTTGGTCATGGTGTATAATTCTTTTAATATGTTGTTAAATGCAATTAGCAAGTATTTTGTTGAAGATTTCAGCATCTAGTTTCATTTGAGAGATTGTTCTGCAATTTTCCTTTCTTGTGGCATTTTGTTTAGCTTTGCTATTAGGATAATGTTGGCATCATAGAATGATTTTAGGCAGTGTTCCTTCTTCTATTTTTTGGAAGAGCTTAAGGAGTATCAGTTTTAGTTCTTTCCAGAATGTTTGGTAGAATTCACCTTTAAGCCATCTGATCCTGGCTCTTCTTAGTTGGGAGGTTTTTGATGACTGAGTCTATATCTTTATTTGTAATTGGACTGCTGAGTTCATCAATTTCTTCCTTTGTCAATGTAGGCTGCTTGTGAGTTTCTAGGAATTTGTACATTTCCTCTGGATTTTTATCCTTGTTGGCATATAATTTTTCAAAGAAGTCTCTTATGATTCTTATTATTTCTGTGGGGTCAGTGGTGATATACCCTTCCTCATTTCTCATTTTGTGTATTTGCATCTGCTGTCCCTTTTTCTTTGTTAGTCTCGCTAAAGGTTTGTCAATTTTATTGCTCTTCTTGAGGAACCAGCTTTTGGTTTTGTTTATTTCTTCTAGTGCTTTCTTATTTTCTATTTCCTTTAATTCTGTTCTAATCTTTGTTATTCCCTTCTTTCTACTTCCTTTGAGGTTAGTTTGCTGTTGTTTTTCCAATTCCTCCAAGTGTGCAGTTAGGTCTTCAATTTTAGCTCTTTCTTCTTTTTTGATATATGCATTTATGGCTATGAATTTCCCCCTCAGTACACCTTTGGCTGCATCCCATAGGTTTTGATATATTGTGGTATTATTTTCATTCGTTTCAATGTAGTTACTGAATTCCTTTTAGATTTTCTCCTTGACCCACTGTTTGTCTAATATTGTGTTCTTTACCTTTCATATCTTTGTGCCTAATCTGGTTCTCTGGCCCTTACTGATTTCCAATTTCTTTCCATTGTGGTCAGAGAAATTACTCTGTATAATATCAATCTTTCTGAATTCATTGAGTATTGTTCTGTGGCCTTGAATGTAGTCAATCTTGGAGTATGGTCCATGTGTATGCAAGAAGAATGTTTATCCCACTGTATCTGTGTGTAAGTTCTGTATATATTTATTAGGTCCAGATCCTCTAATGTATCATTCAGCATCTTTGTTTCTTTATTGATTCTCTGTCAAGATATTCTGTCTAATCATGATAATGGTGTATTAAAGTCCCCCAGCATAATTGTAGAGGCATTTATGTATCCAAATATTCTTTCCAGTATTTGCCTCATGTATTTTGAGGCACCCTGATTAGGTCCATAAATGTTTATGATGATTCTTTCTTCTTAAAAGATTACCCCTTTTTCTAATATATAAAGCCATCCTTTTCTCTTACAAGAGTTTTGCATCTAAAGTCTATTTTGTCTGATATTAGTATAGCTACTCCTGCCCTTTTTTGGTTGTTGTTTGCTTGTAAAATTGTTTTCCAGCCATTTACTTTCAGTCTGCTTGAATCCCTGGGCCTAAGGCAGGTTTCCTATAGATAACATATAGATGGATCTTATTTCCTTATTCATTCTGCCAATCTGTGTCTCTTGACTGGTGACTTTAATCCATTAACATTCATTGTTATTACTCTCAAGGAATTTCTTACATCAGCCATATTTTATTTGGGATTATGTATGTCATATATTGTTTTTATTTCTCTTTTTGTCTTTTTAGCTGTTCTTAGACTCTCCTCCAACTCCCTCTCTCCTGTTTTTTCCTTTCAACCTGTATAACTTCCTTTAGTATTTTTTGAAGGACATGTTTCTTATTAGCATATGCTCTTAATTTCTGTTTATCTGTGAATATTTTGAACTATCCATCATTTTTGAGTGCCAGCTTTGTTGGATAGAGAATTTGTGGCTGAAAGTTTTCTTCTTTGTTCACTTTGAGTATATCCTACCACTGTCTTCTTGGCTCCCTGGTTTCACATGAGAAATCAGCACTTAATCATATTGAGCTTCTCTTCTTTGTGATGGTTCTTTCTTTTCTTGCTGCCTTAAGTATTTTCTCTTTGTCTTGAGCATTGGACATATTGACAAGCATATGTGTTGGAGAAGAGTGGTTAAGATTTGTACTGTTTGGGGTGCACTGAGTTTCCTGGACATGTACATCCATCTCGCTCAATAGGGTTGGGAAGTTTTCAGACATTATTTCCTTCAATACTCCTTCTGTTCCTGTTCCCTTCTCTTCTCCCTCTGAGATGCCTATAATGCATATGTTTGTGCAATTTTTGCTATCATTTAAATCCCTAAGTCCCTGCTGGATATTTTCTATCTTTATCTGTCTGATCTTCTATCTGTTTGATTTCAGATGTACAGTCTTCCATTTCACTAATTTTTTCTTGTGTCTTTTCAAATCTGCTGTTATCTGATTCTAGTGTCTTTTAGATTTCTTGAATTGTGTCATTCATCACTATCATATCCATTATATTTTATGTATGTTTACAATTTCTTCAGTATGTTCTCCCAGTGTCATCTTAATATCATTAATCACTTCCTTCACTTCATTAAGTTGGTCCATGATATTTGTTTGGACAGCTCTGATTAGTTGTTCAATGTTCTGCATCTCTTTCTGGTTTTTAGTTGTTTCATTGGACTGGTCCATGTCTTCCTGTTTCTTAGTATGGTTTGTAATTTTTTGTTGCCCTCTGGTAATCATTTATCTTGATGGGTTTATTCAGTTCATTAGCCTCTCTCGATGCTCTAGAGTTTTGTTCAGGTGCTGGTTTTGTGTGTGTGTTGAGTTTTCTCTTTCACACTTTGTTCTTCTTGTTCTATTTCCTTGCTGTTTTCTATGTTCCATTGAAGAAAAAAAATTAGGGCCAGAAAAATTGAAAGAAGTAAGAAAAGCAAAAGGATAATTGTAATAACAATAAAAGGTAGAAGAGGGGCCATATAAGGCTTGGGTAAATGAATATTTAATTCATGTAAGCAGTGTAGAGTAGTAGAAATAAAAAAGTGGAGTACCTACAATGAAATTGGAAACCAAATAAAGAAAAATATATAAAATGATTTAAAATTCCAGGATGACGAGAAGAGAGAGAAAGAGAAAAGAAAGGACAAAAAAAATGTTAATAAAGAAAAAGAAAACAGAATAGACAAGATAGAAATTGAAACTAATAAAGCTGAAGACTAATAAAAAAAGGTGGAATCTAAGAACCACAAGAGAAAGTAGAAGATAGAAAGATGAAGGGAGGAAAAGAGATAGCATTGTTAGACAAAATCAGTATACACTGAAAATGGGAAATCAAGGAAGAAGAAGCTCAGCAAAGAAGAAACAAGCTAGCAACGCTTAATTTTTGAAAAAAGGGGGGGGAAGGAAAGAGGAAAGAAAAACATGAAACAAAACAAACAAACAAACAAACAAAAAACAAACAAGCTCACAAGCAAACCGTCAAACAAAGCTAAGGAAGAAAAATGTTCCTTCTTGGGTCCTTGTGGAGCTTCTCAAACTGCCTGTGTTCATCAATCAATTGCCCTGCTGGCTTCTCTCTGCAGGTTTTGATGTGGGTTCAAGTGAGTAAACTAAGTTAATTTTTTTTTTTACGTAAACTTTTCTTTTTTGGAAAAATACGGGACCCAAAAGAAGCTAGTACAAAAATAATGTCTATGTTTTCCCTGTCCTGTGGTATCAGCTGGATGTTAGATATCCGGTGGACCACTACTCTTATAGGAGCTGGGAATCAAAGTAGGGACCTCATATGTTCAAGGCAGAAATTCCTCCACTGAGCTACCTTTCTAATTGGGTCAGTTAGCACTTCAGAAAGCTATTCATCAAGTTTCCCCTGAGCAGGTTTTACTCTCTTAGGGTAGCAGGATTCAGCAGCCTGTATGAGAAGATCCCCCCTCCCCTGTCCTGGTCAGGTTGAGTTCCCTTTTGAAATTCCAATGAGAACCTGATATCTGCCTCTTCTGACCAACCCCTCCTCCCAGGGGACCCTAAATACACTCTTGAAAACTTATTAAGGGCTTCCCACTTCCTGACTCCCTTAGGGAAGTTGAAATTCTGATAGTCCTCAGTGCAGAAATATTAAATTCACTGACTCCGCCCTCTCTCATGCCAAGCCTCTGTATCCCAGGGCAGTTAGGTAAATCAGGATTCCTCAGCAGATTTGCCTCTCCCCTCAGCCTGGTGCCACTTCGAGCCAGCTGGTGTGCTCCCCAAAGCTCTAAGGCAACCAAACCCACGTAAAGGAAACCCTTCTACACTCTTTGCCAGAACCTTCCCACTCTCAGAGAATGCTTCTTATCGCTGGGTGGCCTTCAGAAATCAGGGTTCACCCTGGTTTCCTGCCCTGAGGGTGGGACTTAACCATCCATGTTTTCCAGGAATGGGGCAAAAAACTCATGATTTTATCTTGAGCAATCTATCTCACTGTCCAGCTCCCTCCAGATCTATGCCACAAAGTCTCCCACTCTTTGCCTCCCAGAACAACTAATATGGGCAGGATCCTGTCCCCAATCAGCTGTATTTTATGAGATTGATGTTGAACATCCACTTAAACCAATGCCATCTTGCCTTCCATTATATGTATTTTTATATATTTTCTCTCTTCTTCCTCCTCCTCTTTGTTCTCTTCCCTCTACATAATTTGTTCCCAATTTAATGGTCTGAAGGTTTCTAAATATTATATCATATTTTATATCTTATTATGTAATTCACTTAGAGTTGATTTTTGGTAGTTTAGAAAATTTGAATACAAGTTGATTTTTCAAATATTTTTCTCCAATTTCCTGACACCACCTATTGAAATATACATACTACTTATATAGTTGAGTCTACATATATTTTCCATGTATTCTGTTTATTAGTCTGCTTCTTTCCCCATGACATAATGCTTAATTACTATTACTTTACTGCAAAACTATGCTTGTTAAAGAAAAGTTTGTCTTTATTCCTTAGAGTTATTTACACTACTTGCTTTCAAATGACTTTGTAGGACCTTCTTGTTAAATAATAAAGAATAGATTTGGCATAGGTTCTGAGAAACATGGAGTATTAGTGAGTTACAGGGCTCACTTCTCTCCCAGAAAAATAGTTAGAGGATAGGCAGAAATTTTCCAGAACAACTTTGTAAGGCTCCTGTGACCAAGGGAAGGCTGAACAGTGCTTAGAAGAGAGAGGGATAAAGAGGATACTCTGTGGTATGAATCTGTGAATAACTCAGGCTGCTGCTGATCAATCCCCACTACTGGACAAAAAGATTCAGGTCTCTAGCAGGGGGATAAGGACCCCCAGGAAAGAGGAGAGGCAGGGACACCCTCTTAGGTTTATTGAGTCCTCATTTTGAAGATTTTTGGACGGTGATGCTTGCTCTGCCTCAGGTTGAGAAGGGGCCTAGATCTTAAGGAGCAGAAAAATGGAACGGTTTTGCTTGCACTTCTAGACACTAATTTTTGGGGCAATGGGGACAATCCATCATCAACATTTTGTTAGTTGTCCTGGGTGAGTCTGGTGATCTTGAGAGTAGGTGTTGGCTGTAACTCTTCTGATATTCAAGGCTTAGTTCTCTTATAAAGAGAATAAAGATTTTAGACTCTGAGATGTATATTCAATGGGTATAGTGCTAAATATAGGCTCAAATAAAAAGTGTAGAGAAATCATGTGTAGGGAGATTATAAATGAGTCTAACTCTGTTACATTGGGAAGATAGGTTAGCATAAATTTCAAGGTAAGGCCCACCAATAGGGTGTTGATTTCAAGGGATACTGTGCCTTGCCTATAGTGTCCAGATGGATCTACCCTTAATTGAGGCTCTGTACACAGTGGCAGTAAGTGAGATATAAATGAGACATGCATAAGTGTAACCTCTACAATGTCCTCTGAAGCACCCTTAATTGAGGCTTTGTTCACAGTTGTAGTTAGTGAGATCTAACTGAGCCATGCATAAGTGTAACCTCTAGAATGACCTCCCAATTGATTTTGAAATGTCTTAGCCATAAATAATCTTTTGTATTTGATGTTCTCCCCTTTGGTAAAGGTGTCTTTCCACATGCATCACTGGTTGATGCCTGGTATTAATCCTTTAGTGCCAGGGAGACTCATCCCTGGGAATAATTTGCCTTTCTACGGGAGGGGGAGAATGTAGTGCATTTGTTAGGTGAGTTTGGCATAGAAAGAGATCATGTTTGAGTAGCAAGGAGGATTTCAGGAGGTAAATCTTAACAGTAGTTGTTATTAGGCTAAGTTTCAATTTTACAAGAATAAGGTTCATAGTTACACACATTAATAAGGAGGGCTTAACATATTCATCTGTTTGCTTTTATTTAGGCACTGTTTATGTACTCAAGAGATTCTTGCCTCTCTATTTGAGAATGTACCAGGACTCCCCAGGTTGGGAGTTTAAAATTTTGTTGTGTATTGTGTGGGTTTTCACCCACTGAGATAACATCCTATGACAAGATGAACACATTCATATTCCATAGACGCATGTCTCAGGTGCACTCTCTCCAAAACATTTCCCACCACTGACATCCTGCACCAGTGATGCTTTCCTGCAATATTTGCCAAAAGAACATCCCCACAATTGTATTTTTAGTCACAGACATCCACTACCCCAGAGTTCACCTGTTCCTTCCTCTAGCTTTCCCCCCAGTTGTATGGACAGTCCAACCCATCCTTAACCCTGCCCACCTTCACCCTCCAGCACTGACACTCACATCTCTGCACCACCATCACCCCCATCTACTACCAAACCACCCCTTCCAGATTATCTTAACAACAGCACACTCTTAAACAATCAGAGGGAGGAAATTGCAAAAGAAATCAGTAAACTTCTCAAGACAAATGAAAACATAAACACAACATATTCCATATGTATAGGGTGCAAAGAAGACAATGCTGAGAGGGAATTTTCTAGGCCTAAATGCCTATATTAAAAAGGAATAAAGAGCTAAAATCAAAGACCTAACTGAAGACCAGGGAGAACTAGAAAAAGAACAGTAACTAATCTCAAATGAAGCAGAAAGAAAAAACAAAGGTTAGAACAGAAATAAATTATAATGTAAAAAAAGTAATAGAGAGAATCAACAAAACCAGAAGCTGTTTCTTTGAGAAGATCAATAAAATCAACAAGCCCTTAGCTAGACAAACAGAGAGAGAGAGAGAAGACAGATGCAATAAATAAAATCAGATTGAAAGGGGGAATTTACTACTGACCCCATAGAAATAAAATGGATCATAAGAGAATATGATGGAAAAACTGCATGCCAAAAAACTAGACAACTTCAATGAAATGGACAAATTCCTAGAAATGCATGAATGTACATTGACTCTAGAAGAAATACAAGACCTCAACACACAAATCACCAGTAAAGTGACTGAATCTGTCATCACCCCCCCCCCAAAAGCCCAGGAACAGATGGCTTCATGGGTGAATTCTACCAATCATTTCCAGGGATATTAATACTAATTTTATATAAACTCTTCCAAAATGATTTTGAGGTGGGAACACTGCTTAGCTCATTTTATGGAGCTAACATCACCCTAATACCAAAACCATATAAAGTTTGTACATGAATAGAAAATTACAGATCTATCTTTCTTATGAATATTGATACAAAAACTCTCAACATAATACTTGAAATTCATATCCAGCAAAATATTTTAAGAAAATACATCACATTCAACTGTGATTTGTCCCAGGTACGCAAGGGTGGCTCGACACAAGAAAATCAATCAGTGTAATATGCCACATTAACATATCAAATGAAAAAAAATGCACATAATCTTATCAATTGATTCAGAAAAGTCATTTGACAGAATCCAGCATCCTTTCCTGTCAAAAACACTTCAAAAGAAAAGAATAGAAGAGAAATTCTGCAACATCAAACAAGGCATATGTGTATAAAACAAAAACAACATCATACTGGGGAAAGTTGAAAGCTTTCCCTCTAAGATCAGGTACAAGGCAAGGATTCTCACCATCACCACTGTTATTTTAAATTGTGTTAGAAGATCTAGCAATAGCAATTAGGCAAGAAAAAGAAATAAAAATCATCCAAATTGGAAAACATAAAGCACAACTCTCACTATTCACATATGATATGATCCATAATTTTGAAACTTCTGATATAGATACAACAAAGCTACCAGGACTAAAAAAAGAGTTCAAAAATGTATTGGGATACATGATCAACACTCAAATATCAATAGTGTTTCTATACAGTATTACTTAACAAGTTCAGGGGGAGATCAAGGGAAAAAAGTCATTTACAATAGCAACTAAAAGAAGGAAATATCTAGGAATAAAATTAACTAAGGATGTAAAGGACAGGTACACAGAAACTACACAACATTTCTAAAAGAAATGAAAGAAGACCTAAATAAATGGAAGTACATTCTATATTCATGGACTGGAAGACTAAATATCTTTAAGATATCAATTCTACCAAAATTGATTTACAGATTCAATACAACCCCAATCAAAATTCCAACAGCCTACTTTACAAAACTAAAAAAGTCAATTACCAAATTTATTTTGAAGGGAGAGGAGCTCGAATAGCAAAAACAAAACAAAACCAAACCCACAATAACTCAAAAACAAAAGAGCAAAATCAGAGATCACATGCTTCCATACCCAAAAGAATATTACAAAGGTACTATGGTCTAAATAGAATGATATTGCCATAAGATATATATATTGATCAATCAATGGAATCAAATTGATAGTTCAGGAATATACCTTCACCTCTATGATCAACTTATTTTTTTGCAAGTCTACAATGTCCACTTTACTGGGGCAGAACAATCTCTTCAACAAATGGGGAACTGGATTTCTATAACCAGAAGAACAAAAGAGCACCTCTATCACACTACCTATGCAAAACTAAACTCAAAATGGAACAAAGACCTAAATATAAAAGTCAGGAACATAAAACCCCTAGTAGATAATGTAGGAAAGCATCTTCAAGATTTAGTGGGAGAAGGCGAGTTCTTAGACCTCACACCCAAAGCATGAGCAACAACAAAGTAGATAAATAGGATCCCCTCAAAATTAAACACTTTTCCACATCAAAAGACTTTTTCATCAGGGTGAAAATGCAGCCTACTCAACGGGAGAAATTATTTGGAAGTCACATATCTAATGTGGGTTTGCTATCTATGATATATGATGATATCCTACAACTCAACAATAAAAAGACAAATGAATGATTTAAAATGGGCAAAATATTTGAATAGACATTTTCCCAGAGAAAAAATATAAATGGTCTAAAAACACATGAAAATATGTTCAACATCACTAGCTACTAGGAAAATACAAATGAAAAACTACAATGAAATAATTTGCACACCTACTAGAATGACCACTATTTTTAAAAAATCCTGAAAATTACAAGTGTTGGAGAGGATATGGAGAAATAGGAACACTTACTGCTGGTGGGAATGTAGAATCATACAGCCACCATGGGAGACTTTTTGGTAGCTCCTATGTAAGTTAAATGCAGATCTGCCATGTGATTTGGCAATACCAATACTACATATATACCTTGAAGAACTGAGAGCAGAGACACAACCAGACATCTGCCACAACGATGTTCAAAACAACATTATCCACAAGTGCCAAAAGAAGGAAACAATCCAGGTGTCCATCAATTGATGATTGTACAATATAAACAGAATATTGTACATAAAATCAGTTGAATATTATACAATAATAATATTCCATAGTATGCAAAAGAATATACATAAGAATATACATATGATAGAATATTATTCAGTTGTAAGGAGAAGTGAAGTCATGAAGCATATGATAACACAGATGAAACTTGAGGACATAATGTTGAGTGAAGCAAGACAGACAGAAAAGAACAAATATTGCATTTGTCCTGCATGACATTGCAGTGACAGATAAAAGCCATTGTATATCTTGTCATAACCCAGAAGATTGTTCAGGACAGAATGTAAACTATAATGTAAGCTGTAGTCCATGGTTAGTATCAATGCTTTAATATGGGTTCATCAAATGTAACAAATTTAAAACAAAATAAATGGATAGAAATGATGAAAGCATATCATAGTGATTGTAATTAACAGCACTAATATATCGGTATGATAGCAGTTGAAAGGGAAAGTCTAAGGTCATGTATATAACTAGAAGGAAAGCTAAAAATGAAACATGGGACTCTTTAGCATAGCAAACCTTCTTGTGGACAATGAGAAAAGTTAATAGTGAATACATTAGACTGTTTTTCTCTGAATTAGAACAAATGTATGTTAATGTTACAAAGTGTTAATAATATGGTGATATTTGGGCAAAAATATAACCACAGCAAACTATGGATCATAGGAAATAGTAATATATTAATATTCTTCCATCAATGGTGATAAAAGGAGGTAGTATGCTAAGTGAAAGAAACCAGGCACAAAGTAATACATATTGCTTGACTACATCTATACAAAATATAAATACAAATAAATTTATACAGAATGAAATAGGTTAGTACTTATGTATGGCAGGGGATGACTAGAGGTTTTGAGAAATTGCTAGTAAGGTATAGTTGTGTGTTTTTTCTTTCCAGAGTAATGAAAATGGTCTAATATTGATTGCAGTGATGGATGCAAAACTCTACGATTATACCAAATGATATTGATGGTATGCTTTATATGGATTTCCTAGTTTATGAATGTTTCAGTAAAACTAATTTATGAAACATAAGAGATTTACTGAGATTTTTATTCTTATATCATTTTATATATTATTATAATTTATATCTTCATAATATTGAGTCTTCCAATCTATAAAGGTGGTTAATCTCTCAATTAAGATAATTCATCTTTATTAACTCTGAATGAAATTTGTAATTTTCTTCATGACGTCTTGTATAACTCTGGTACATATCTCCTATGTATATATTTCATGCTATCGTCAATTGTTTCATTAAAATTTCATTATAACTTTTTGTTACAGCTTATAGACTTTGATGTTTGTTTGTTGATTTTAAGCAACCAATTGCATTTCTAACCTAATCAATTAATATTCTCACAATATTTGTCCAGATTCTTTATCTTTCACATTAACAATTAATCAGCTGCTTATGAAAGTGCCCTCTTTTCTTTTCCAATTATTATATATTTATTTTCTTTGTCCTGACTCAATATATCGCCTTATAATAGTGGTGAGAGGGATCTGATTTGTCTTATTCCCTATCAAAGGATGCTTCCATTATGACTTTTTAAAGTTCTATTATGTTTTACTTAGGAGAATTTCCTTTTAAATAGTTACTTTTTTCAAAGTAAGGATTTTCCCTTCTATAAATTCTTAAGTGTTCAAAATAAATAAGAATTTTATTGAAATAGAAATATTTTATTCAAACAAATCATAATAATGGATATTTCACCTTTCAGAACTGTGTTTGACATGAATTATAATATTTCATTTTCTAATTTTAAGCGATGTACATTTCTGAGATAAATACAGCTTGACCACGATATTTTGTATTTTGTATACATCATTGTGATAATTTTGCACAATTTTTACATACACATTAATTTATTTTGGAAAACCTATCAAATATCCTTTTCTATCAAGTTTCAGTTTTCAAAGAATCTTCTGCCCATAGCTTCCTAGCCTTCTTTTCTAATTTAGACTGTTTCATGATATGTCTTCTATACATCACACATGTTAATTCCTCCCTTCAGTGTTATGAAATGTAAATCACATAGTGTCTTCATGCATAGAGTATCCTCAGAAAGCACAAGTGGGCATTAGAGAGCTGAGAATTTGTCATACAAAACATGACTTATATTTCCGTAATTCATATCCTTTGTTTAACATCATTTAACCTTTTGTGCCTTAAGTATTAGTATTAATTGAGTGGTTTCATTTTAATATTCTTATTTCCTTTCAACTAAAAGAACGGGCTTTCTTATCAATATAATATTAATATTTATCGGTAATATTCTTCACCCCACTTTCTCTCTTTTCTAATTCTTTACAGATATTGACATTCTTAATTAAGTCTTCTTTGCTATGTCTCTGTTTTCCAAATAGTCATATTTTATTTATTGTCTTTCCTCTGGTAAATTTTCTGCTCAATAATTTCTTCTACTATATTTGATGTATTTGAACAACTACATTTATAAACAGTCATATACGTAATTTTTTTTTTTATTGCTCATGCCTTCAGTTTAAATTCTAAGAGACCATTAGTTTACACATGTTCCTGAAATGTTTCCCCATAAATTCTTCTAGGACTTTTATAGTTTGGGTTCTTATATTTTACTTTTGTTCCAATTTCAGTTAATTTTTGGATATGGTGTGAGGTAGGAATATACTTGTATTTGCTTGTATGTGGATTCCGTTCCAGTTTTCCCAGAATCATTTTTGAAGAGACTTCCTTGTGATATTGAATGGTATTTTCCAGAAGTATCCTACTTGATGTTACAAAATTTCCATGGTTAGAACCCATTCAAATAGATAAATAGATTGCTAGATTACATCTAATAATATAGGAAATGTTCTTTAATAAGTTTTCAGAATTCCAAATTGGAACTATTGTTTAAGAAGGCACCACTTACTGAGTTAAAGTTTAGAATATTAGTGTTAAGGAAGAATGTGAACAATTACATAAAATGATAAGCATCCCCTCCTTTTTCTAATCATATATTTGTGTTTCATATTTTTTTCACATTCTTCAAATAATAACATATAACAATGTAATAAATAAAGAAGCAGTTATGTGAATCCACTTATCTTAATCCTTTTAAGGAGATTTTCAAAAGATTGAAACTATTCCTCTTATCTCAACAATTTTATTTTGGTTTTGTGAAATAATGTATATTTAAATGCATTATTTCAATAAAAATAAAAGATTTATTATTTTTCATAAATTAAATAATTATTCATAGTTATATCAGTATTACTTGCTATAATAGTGATTTTCAATAGATATAAGATTTAGAATTATCCCATTTGGGGTTTTCAATAATTATTTAAGTGTAAATTGTTCCTGAAACCAAAAACATAATGAAAGATTATTTATTTAAATTCTAGTAAGTTAAATTCTGCAATATGTCAAGAAATCACAGGTACTAAATTTTGTACATATTATGCCTATTATTTCCAACTTTTGAGTGCTAAATTCTATGCAAATAATAATACTATGGTACTAGTAGATGACTGACCATCATTTTCTGTTACACTCATCACATGCAAATTTGCTCAGTGCCTCTATGCGTTATTTATTTATATTTTAAAAGATGCTTAGATTACATAAATGTTACACAAAAATTACAGGGATTCCCCTGTTCCCCACCTCCCACACCACCCATAATATCCCACATAAACATCTTTTATTACTGGATAGGACAGATGGGTAATGATATTACTGGGTTTGGTGGTGCAGGGTTGACAGATGGGTAGATTAGGAAGGGCATGTAACTATGAATCTTGTCATTCCATGAGTCAAGACTGTGGAGTGTCATATGCCACAGGGGAATGGGGTGGAAGGAACAGTTAAGATCCAATGGGGTATTTAGTGGTCATGGGAAATGTTTTTCATTACCTTACAGTAATGGACACAGGACATGGCAAATAGCCTAAAAAATTATTAAACTGTACAGTCTAAATTGTAAATTATACTGTAAACCATCAACAATTCTTAGTTGCTATACTTTACTATCTGTATAACTGTTATAACAATGTTAACATCCATTAAAAAGAAAAAAAAATCTTTCATCAGTGTGGCACGTCACCTGCGATGGATATACACATCCTGGGGCTTTACCACTAAGCACGGACCATAGTTCACATTGTAGACCATACTCTCTCCCACACAGTTCTGCATGTTATATGCTGATGTAAAACGGCCTGTCTCTGTCGTTGTAATGTCACTCAGGATAATTCCCAAGACCCAAAAAAGCCCCTGTATTAAAACTGCTTTTCCCTTCCTTGCCCCAAAAGCATCCAGTGGCCACTGGCTTCAACTCACTGTTGTAATTGCTTCCATTGTTTGAATCACAATATGTCTACAACAGAATACCAGTAAGTCCACTCTAGTCCATAGCTCTAACCCAATCCTGAGGAGTTTGGGATGGTGATGTCCAACCCACCACCAAGTGAGAATGGGCTTATATCCCATGGATACGTTGGATGGGATTATCCTTCCTGCAGCTGCAGACTCTCTCCAATCCCTGGGTACTCAATTGTCCATCATCATCTCCTTACCAGGTGACTTGGGGGAGTCCTTTGAGCTGTAGAATAAGATTTGCAGCTCCACCGAGATTCCAGGCACAGCTGGCACATGGGCAGGCCAAAGGCTTCAGTCTCTGGAAGTACACCTACAAACTCCAGCATCACATATAGTTTTGAATAGAAGGGACTGATACACCATGAACAGAGAGGACTTATTTGAGTCCAACTCTGTCACTCTCAGAAGCACAGGTTCCAAAGAATAGCCTCTTGTTGCTTGTAACTATGAATCTTGACATCCAATGAGTCAAGACAGGGGGAAATCTTGTGCCCTAGGGGGATGGGGAGTAAGGAAGAGAAAAGATCAAACGGGGGTATTTAGTGGTCAGGGAAAATGTTTTTCATTACCTTATAGTAATGGACACAGGACATGGCAAATATCATCAAAAATTATTAAACTGTACTGTCTAAAATATAAACTACACTGTAAACCATTAACAATGTTTAGTACCTATGTTTCATTATCTGTATAACAGTTATAATAATGCTACCACCCACATAAAAAAGATTTTAATATGGATTGAGGAAAGGGGGAGGAGGTAGGTATATGAGAGTCTCTAGTATTCTGTGTGTGACTTTGCTGTGACCTAAAACTTCTTTGAAAATTAAATGAAAAACTGGGAGACACTGGGGAGTGAGAGGGGAAAGGTGCCACGGTACAGACTGGACAGCCGACAATGCAGGGATAAAAGGAAAATAATAATAATATTAATTTTTAAAAAATTTTTCCCATTTTTTGAATGCCCCAATCCTTTAATTTTATTTTATTTTTAAGTTTATTTTCTGAGTTTCCAGGTATTTTATTTCTTACATTTAAGCTTACCATAATTATTTCATTTTCCTATTAATTGTATTTGGCTATTATATGGGCTTCATCTTCAAGGAAGGTTTAGATCACAGAAGGGTTACAACAGGGACAGCAGAGGATCATTGGTGGGGGGTGTCTGGGATGGGGGTTTCATGGGAGGAAGTTCACCTGAATATACATGAAAGATATATAAGCTGTTCAAATGATCAAGGGATGGGGCATGGTGACAGTGGGTGGACAATCACTCAATAAATGAGGGAATACTGAATTCCCAGCCTGGAGAGCTCTGCCACATTCTCCAAGGGAACAACAATAGTCCCCCAAGTGCAGGGGCAGTGTCTGGCAAAGGAAGATGGTCCACTAATGGGTTCTTGTTATTGATGACTAGCCTTATGAGTCTTTGCTCTTGTAATTGAAACTTAGCCTACTGTTATGGGGTGCCTAAGGGTTGCCACCTGAGAGCCTCCTTGTTGCTCAAATGTGGCCTCTCTCTAAACCAAACTCAGCATTTGAATGCATTACCTTCTCCCCAGTGTGGGATATGACTCCTGGGGATAAGGCTCCCTGGCAACAAGGGATTAATACCAAGTGCCAACTGGCAATAGGACTGGAAAAAGACCTTAAATGAAAGGGGGGAAAGGTAAAGACAAATGATTTCATATGGCTAAGAGACTTCAAAGAGAGTCGGGAGGTCATCCCAGAGGTAACACTTACTCACACCTCAGTAGGATCTCATAGAACACCAAAGTGAATATCATCCCACACAGAGGGGTTCCTGAGGGTTCTGGAGACACCCAGGTCCTATCTAAGGGGGGATAGCTCCAGAGATTGATGCCTTATCAGTGGGCTTCTATGTATTTTGATTTACTCTGAATTACTCTTGCCGTAGCAGGAGTTTTGCAGCCACTATCAAACTGAGAAAATCTTAGCGATTTAGATTTTTTTTTCTCCAAATTAAGCACAGAGTCTGAGAACATGAAGGTAAAGGTCGGCTGCATGTTCCCAGCTGTGGTGAAGCCAAAAATGGCCTATATTAAGTCAAAGGGGATTCTGCTTTCAAATATTTGACTTATTTTCTCTACTCACCAAATGTTACTTTCTGACTTATGTAACTATATTGATAATCTGTGTGTGCATATGGAGACTTATATTTTTGAACTTCATTTCCAAGATTATTCTGGGAGCTTCTTTCTCCCATATTCTGATACTCTCTGGATTAGCATCTGTGAATAGGAATTTTCAGAAAATTACACGAGTTACTTTTCCAAGAATTCTCTTTGGGCATAGTCACTTAAAATAAGAGAGGTACCATTCATTACTATCATTTACTATGTAAAATATCTCTTCAATACAATTTGATAAGAATCCCAGTATATGAAACAAAAAATTGTATTTTCTTTCTTTTTTATTCTTTTTTAAATTGTATTTTTTAATTTTTAAAGAAGCTTTAAATTATATAAATGTTACATATAAATGTAGGGGATTCCCATATGACTCACTCCCTACCCCTCCCACACTTTCCCACATTAACAACATCCTTCATTAGTGTGGTACATTTGTTACAATTGATGAACACATAATGGAGCATTGCCACTAAGTGTAGACTACAGTTTGCATTATAGTTTAAACTCTCCCATACAAATTTTAAGTTATGACAAGATATATAATGGTCTGTATCTGTCATTGCAACATGATTCAGGACAATTCCAATGTCCCAAAAATGACCCCATATTACACCTAATTTTTCCTTCTCCCTACCCTCAGAACCTCCAGTGGCCACTGCCTCCACATCATTGATAAAAGTTCTTCCATTTCTAGAATAACAATAAGTCTATAGTAGAAAAACAATCAGTATACTCTAGTCCATCATTTATTCCCCAATCCACTAACACTGAAGTGGCCACAAGGAGAAGGGAGAAGGTATCTGATTAGGCATGCTGACACACCCAGCTGCCCTAGGAGACAGAACTAGGTCAGTGAAGAGGTAAGTTATCTCCCAGGCACATAACCAGCCTGGGAGAGAAAGAAGCCAGGAAAGATGGCCAGCAAACAGTTAAACTTTCCCAACTCACCTTATGGAAAGGGGACAGGGAAAGCCAGATAAGATTTCAGAAGCCTACTTAGCCTATGGAGTGGGTGTACTTCAGTGTAAGAATGCCTGCCTCACATATACTAAGTCCCTGCTTTGATTCCTGGTACCTTCTAAGAGAAGGGATCCAGAGAGTGATCCACTGGGTTGTCAGTTCCCCAGTTGTTACCTTATGACAGGGAGTATATACACTCAGATTTTCTTGTTTTAGGTTTTTTGATCTGTTATTCTTTTATTTTTTAGCTTTTTTAAGTCTTTATTTATTCACTAAAACTGTGAATGTCATTCTGGAGGACAGACTGCAGGGTGATTGATAAGGCCTAGGAGCATGAGATCATGCCTAGTGCCTAGGGGCCTAAGAGGAAAGCCTGTGTTTCCTGGGTTTTTAAAAATCTTTTCTTTGTCCATGTTTCCTTTTGATCTTTCCCTTATTTTTTCTACTTAGTTTATTTCTTTTCTTTCTTTAACTTTTACCCTTTCTATTGTTTTCATTTAATCAAACTTTTCCTGTTTGGTCTTCATTTTTTCTTTTTCTTTTTTCTATACTTTTTTCCACTTGTCTCCTCATTTTTGTGGCCATTTTTTAATTGTATCTTTTCTGTTTTTTCTTTTTTCTTTTTTAAAATTCCAACATTTTTATTCTTATTCCTTTGTTTTTTTAATGATTTTTTAATCTCATTAAGTTTCATTTTACTGGCTCTTGTATGGTTCCTTTTTTACTTATTATTATTATTACTATTATTCTTTTCCTCCTCTTCTCTCTTTTCTTTTCTATGGTCTTAATATTTTTTCAAGGTAACACAGACAACTACAGGGATATAAAATACGAAGAAACATGTGTCAAAAAGGAAACTTACTAGAAAAAGGAAACAAAATGAATCCCTATAGTAGAAAGAGAAATTAATCTTCCAAATAAGCCCATAAATATAAACAATTGCTTAGACACCAACAAAAAATTTTAAGTCATGCTAAGAAACAAGAAGACATGGCCCATTCTAATGAACAAAATAACAGAAGGAGATGCAGAAAATGGAACAACTAATCAAGGATGTCCAAACTTATACCATGAATCAACTTAATGAAACAAAGGAATAGATAAAGGAAATTAAGAAGACATTGGGGAATATACTGAAGAAATAATAAACATACATAAACACATAACTGATCTGATGGTGATGAGTGGCACAGTGCAAGAAATCAAAAATAACCTGGAAGAACATAACTGCAGATTGAAACAGACAGAGGAAAGAATTAGTGGCTTTGAAGGTAGTACATATGAAATCAGACAGATAGTAGAACATATAGATTAAAAGATAAAAAAACTCCAGCATGGATTCAGGGAACTGAATGACAGCATGAAATGCACACACATATGCATTATAGGCATCCCAGAGGGAGAAGAGAAGGGAAAGGGAGCAGAAAGAGTGTTGGAGGAAATAATGGCTAAAATTACTCAAGTCTTTTGAGGACATGGATGTACATGTCTAGGAAGCACAGTGCACACCAAATGGTATAAATCCTAATAGGCCTACCCTGAGACATATATTTATCAAATTGTCCAATGCTCAAGACAAAGAAAGAATAATGAATGAAGCAAGAGAAAAGAGATCCATCACATACAAAGGAAGCTCGATAAGATTAAGCTCTGAATTCTCATCTGAAACCATGGAGGCAAGAAGGCAGTGGTATAGCATAGTTAAGGTGCTAAAAGAAAGAAAAATTTCTCAGCCAAGAATTCTGTATCCTGTAAAGCTGGCATTCATAAATGAGGAACAGTGCAAAATACTCAGAGATAAGCAGAAATTAAGAGAGCTTGTCAACAAGGAACCTACACTTCAAGAAATACTAAAGGGATTTCTGCAGGATGAAAGGAATAAACAGGAAAGAGAGAGTTGGAGGACAGTGTAAAATGTAAGATTACTGGCAAGAATAACTAAAAAGATAAAAAGAGAAATAAAAATAGAATTTGACATATATAAACCTAAAGAAAAATGGCTAATGTAAGTAATGCCTTGTCAATAATAACATTGAAAGTTAATGGATTACACTCTCTAATCAAGAGACACAGATTGGAAGAATGCATAAGGAAATATGACCCATCTATATGCTGTCTGCAATAAACTCACCTTAGACCCAGGGACAGAAGGAATATGATTTTACAAGCAAGCAATGACCAAAAAAGGGTGGGGGCAGCTATACTAATATCAGACAAAATAGTCTTTAAATACAAAACTATTGTAATAGGCAAAAAAGTATACTATATATTAATAAAAGTGGTAATCTATCAAGAATAAAGGACAATCATAAACATTATGGACCTAACCAGGGTGCCTCAAAATACAAAAGGCAAACATTGGGAAAACTAAGGGAAGAAAAAGATGTTTCTACAATCATAGTGGGGGAATTATCACCATTACATAAAACATCTCAAATGAGCATCAATAAAGAAACAGAGACCTTGAATCAAATGTTAAACTTTCTGGATCTAATAGTCATATACAGAACTTTACACCAAGTACAGCAAGATATACGTTCTCTTCAAGCACACATGGATCATTCTACAGAATAGACTATATGCTAGGTGACAGAAAAACTCTCAATGAATTCAGAAAGATTGAAATTATACAAAGCAATTTCTCTGACCACAATGGAATGAAGCTGGAAACCAGTAATGTGCAGAGAACTAGAAAAGGAACAAAGGTATGGAAGTTAAACAACACACACTTAGGCAATCAGTGAGTCAAGGAGGAAATTGCAAAGAAATCTGTAACTACATTGAAACAAATAAAAATGAGAACACAAATATCAACACCAATGGGATGCAGGAAAATAAGTGCTTAGATTGAAATTTACAGCCATAAATGCCTATATTTAAAAAGAAGAAAGAGCTAAAATCAAAGACCTAACTGCACACCTGGAAGAATTAGAAAAGAACAATAAACTTATCCCAAAACAAGCAGAAAAAAGGAAATAATGAAGATTAGAGCAAAACTAAATGAAACTGAGAAAAAGAAACCTCTAAAACAATTAACAATTCCAAAACCTGATTCTTTGAGAAGATCAATAAAATTGACAAACCCTTAGCTAGACTAACAAAGCCAAAGAGAAAAAAGATGCAAATACATAAAATAAAAAAATGAGAAAAGATATATCACCACTGATCCCACAGAAATAATGAGTATATCATAAGAGGATACTTTGAAAATTATATGCCAAAAAGATGGATAACCAAGATAAAATGGACAAATTTCTAGAAACATTCAAGCAGGCTAAATTGACTTTAGAAGAAATTGATGAACTCAACAGACCAATAACAAGCAACAAGATTAAATTAGCTGTCAAAACCCTCCCAGCATAGAAGAGCCCAGGACCAGCTGGATTCACAGGTGAATTCTACCAATCATTCTGGAAAGAGCTAACACCAATACTGCTTAAACTCTCCCATAAAACAGATGTGCAGGAACCATTGCCTAACTCATTCTATGATGCCTTCACCCTAATATCAAAGTCAAATAAAGATACAACAAGAAAACACCATTCCCTCTAATGAACCTGGATGCTAAAATAATCAACACAATACTCACTAATAGTATACAAATCACACCAAATGAATTATACTGCCTAACCAAGTGGTTTTCATACCTGGTATGCAGGGATGTTTCAAAGAAGAAAATCAGTCAAATACAATGTTGTGTATTTACAATCAATACACCACATTAATAGATCAAAAGCAAAAACAATCACATGATCATATTTATTGATGCAGAAAAAGCATTTGAGAAAATACAGCATCCTTTCTTGATAAAAATCCCTCAAAAGATAAGAAAAGAAGGAAACTTCCTCAACATGATAAAGGATATATATGAAAAACACACGGAATTTCAATAGTGAAATTATTTAAAGGCTTTCCTTCTAAGATCTGGAACAAGACAAGGATACCCTCTGTCACTGATCTTATTTAACATTGTGTTGTAAGTACTTGTTTGAGCACTTAGGCAAGAAAAAGATTAAAAAGACATCCAAATTTCACTCTTTGCAGATGACATGTTCCTATACATAGAAAGCCCTCAGAAATATATAACAAAGCTTCTAGAGCTGATAAATGAGTTCAGTAAAGTGTCAGGATATAAGATCAACATGCAAAAATCAGTAGCATTTCTGTACACTAATAATGAGAAATCTGAGAAGCAAATCAAGAAGAATATTCCATTTACAATAGCAACTAAAAGAATCAAACACCTAGGAATAAACTTAACTAATGATATAAAGGACTTGTACACAGAAATCTAAACAATATTGTTAAAGGAGATCAAAAAGAATAAA
>JAQZBX010039170.1:0-23131 GCA_029593785.1 Cabassous unicinctus
AATGATGCCTAACACAGAATATAGTAATTCATGTGTTAACTGGTCAACAGAGAATGGGAGTACCATGATTTCTTTACACTGTTTTGTTTCTCACTCTCCTTCAGTGGCGTTTGGGAGGACAGTCTTTTTACTTGTTTGGCCAAAGGTCATAATTCAAATATGCTGCCATTAAACAGGCTTCTTGACTCATTTGTGTTTGTGCTTTTGAGAACAACTGTTATAGGAACTTACATATTACTTTATTAAACTTATTTTTAATATTCATTCCATGGTCCCAACATTTATTGTAAGTTGTGAAGTTTTCATCATCTTCTATGCATCGATATTAGAAACCAGCTATTCTTTTTCTATTATATCTCTTTTACCTTTCAGTTTAGGAATATCAAAACAGAAAATGAATTTCACATCTCAAAATTTATTCTCAGTGAACTCTGTTTCTTCTAGTGATTATCACTTTTAAAGGTCGGACCCTTCTTTTAGTAATTTTGTCCTAAATCCCAATCAGGGATTTGTTTGAAATCTACTTTTCTGTTAAAAAATAATTAGAATTGTATTGGCTAGTTTCAATTTTTATAGCACCTTTTGCTTATCTGTAACTCTCAAAACTTTTATCCAAAATTAGTTTTAGACCAGAAGACTTAGAATTTGTTTAGAATAGCTGTGCTTTCTTGTGACCTGGATTTTTGGTATTATTTTTGATATTATTTATTTATTTGTTATAAAATAAACTCCTGCATTCTCCTCAGTTATTGTTTCTTTCTGTTTACTTTCAGCTGGTTGGTGGAGAATTTGACTTGGAAATGAACTTTATTATCCAGGATGCTGAGAGCATAACATGCATGACGGAGCTTCTGGAGCACTGTGATGTCACGTGCCAAGCAGAAATATGGAGCATGTTTACAGCCATCCTACGCAAAAGTGTTCGCAATTTACAGACTAGCACAGAAGTTGGGCTAATTGAACAAGTGTTGCTGAAAATGAGTGCTGTAGATGACATGATAGCAGGTATGGGGTTACCTGACAGGAAAGTGCCATTTGAATGTTCATAAAGGTTCTCATACTGCTTTCAATAGGAAATACAGATTTAAAGTACATAAATAGGAAGGTATGGTAAAACTTGCCTTTTATTTTAAAGGGAAGGCTGAAGAATATATGAAGAATTCTTCTGTATTTACTAATTTTGCTTTGCTAGGCTTTAGACTGTATAATGAATGCTATGAAATCTATCAGGAAAATAAACCTTCTGTTTGTATTTAATTAAGTCTTTCTATAGTTAAAATAGTTCTGTTTATTGGGCACCTTCCCAGGTTCTCCCTTCTCCGTGCTCTGAGATCTGGAGGATGGGGAGCTATGACAGGAGGTGCTAAAAGCCTTAGGACAAATGTGGTGTATCTTTTGGAAGTGTTCATTTTAGTTTAATATTTTGCTGAAATATATACTTTTGCATTTAAAAAAGATTTATATGTTTTATGGAACAGAATGTAAAATTTGCATGAGATTTCAGGGTAAAGATGCTACTTTTTGTGCTTGTTGTGGATCAGTTCAAGCAATGATCTTGAAATCTACCGTATTTCCCCTCACCCTTTACCCCTGCCCGTCCATTCTCCTCTGTGGTTAGATGTACTCCAGTAGAAGTATTTTGAAGCCTGGTCCCAGAGCAACAGCTATTCCCAGAACAAAAGTGTACGGTATGAAATGTCAGTTCCCTGAAGCCATGAGTCTTCAGCAGGAGTATCTTGTGACATGAGAGGGTTTCCTAATTCTGTAAGTGGCAGTATGACTCCTTACAATATCCTAGTCCTGTCTGAGTCTTGAAAGTTCACTCACCATAAAGTCCACTATTAATGCCTTTAATTAATTTCAACATTTGTCAAACAAAGGCAATACATAAGAAAGAATGAAATGAAGATTGGGTTAAAGAACAAGGCTTTAACTTCAACAATATTTTTAGAATTGTGTTTTTTTTATAGAGTATATTAAAACTATTTCTAATTGCTTCCAAGGGGACATGTATCTATTTAGAATGATTTTAGCATTTTCTATATTGGACACTAATTGGAAATTTGATGAAAAAATGAGATTCAAATTTATATTTCTTAAAATTTTTTTTAATAAAGATATAGTGCCATGTCTGTAAATTCTAGCAGTTGCTTAATAGGAGTTTATTTCTATAAACTTATATGTACACATTATATAGAATACTATGCAGTTTTTGAACCTTAATGTCTGAGTTTTAGCCCTTAAATTTTATTTTTGTAAATAAATTGATTGCGTCTTTATAGAGTACGGGTTAAAGAATGAGCCAGCTTTACATGCATAATAGTTTACTGGTACATAATTCATAAACTTTGGGATATGTACTGATAGCATAATAGGACCACAGACGTTTGTGTTTTGGCATGTTCTGTTATATAAAACTCCTTAATTTTTTTAAGGCTTCTTTTTAATATTAATACTGATAACACACAGCTTTCACTTTTTTGTTAATTTTAAACATTTCCTTCTAAAAGAACCCTGTGATGGAAGGATAGGAGAAAAGAGAATGAGTCTTAGGAAAATATTTCTACCCAACTTTCTTGTTATCTAATTAAAATTTATATAACAGGAAGAACTAAAAGCCCCAGTAGCCACCAAAGTAGTACTAATTTCTCATCTCTGGAGATGTTGCGACACGTTAGGTCACTGAAGTACTTTTTATTTAATAATGTAAAAAAGTATCTACAGAAGGTAGTAAAACATCTGCTGTAAATTGATAAAATAATTTTTAGCAATTTCATACTATATTTTTCGCTTTTAAAAATCTTATTGAACTTTAATATCCTCAGAGTCCTTCAGAAAATGGAAAAAGAGAAAGTGCAGTGCAGGGGATTCAGGCTATTAAAAAAAATTTGTTCTGTAAGATAAGACCTGACATAATAAAATTATTATGATTATGTCATATATACAAAAAATGAGAAATTTTAATAATTCGGTAATTAAATAGAAATGAAATTGATCTGTTTTTGACATACGTAGGAGATGGGATAAAAATATGCAAATAGAAGTTAAATTTTTAAAAATAGTATTTGTAACTAAAGCTTTAAGAAATCTTTCTATCAAGGTTGCCATTAAAACTAGTTGCTTAAAAATGCTTCATTTTAACTTAGGGTTTTTAAGGTACTTGATTTTTATCTATAATTCTTTATTAGAAACAGACCTTCTGAATAAAATGTAGTAATTGAAAATTTATGTTACTTGTGATGAAACATTTTATTTCATTAAAATGTCCTCTTAAAAATGTCATATCTGCTGTCACAGTTCTATCATAGAGATTGCTTACTTTTTGTGGCTTTAAGTAAGAATCAGTTAATTATTTATTGGTGAAAATAACCGTATAAAATTTCTATTTTGCAGTATATAAATAAATGTTTTTCAGTGTCTCAATTTCCAGTAATCTGTGATTGGATAATATTCTTTATCTGTCAGTAACTATTTCTACTTCCTAAACTAACATTTTAAATTGATTGATGTTAAATTATAAGAATATATCTGTTTCTTATTTTGCAATAACTTGTGTAGCAGCTTGAATTCTAATGATGTGCTTCAGAAATTGAGAAAATGAAGTGCAAATATTTAGCTATTTAGTTTCTTGCAAAAATGATTGAGAAAGGTACTACCACAATGTCTAGCGGTCAGAACGCTACAGGGACAAGAGGATTCAGTGGATAGTTTTGCTCACTCTTTGGTGAGCTGGTGTGTCTCATGCCCATAAACGCATCTGGGCCTCCTGGACACGAGTCGTAATGCTTTTCTGTTTTCCTCTGACTTAGGCCAGGGAGGCAGGGGCCTGGGATTGAATCCTGACTGCTGCTTACTGGCTCATATGTGGTCAGGCCGTGTCATTGAACTCCTCATTTTCAAAGGGGTAATAATATAGAGCCAACCGTAGAGGCTTGATAAGAGGATTAACGAAGTTAACACGTGGACACTGCTTAGAATATTGCCAGGGAGACACGTGACGTACGCTGTAAGTGCTCAAAAACTGTGGTATTGCAAGAATAGAATTCATTAAGAATAGGTAATTATGCAAGAAAGTGTCATCAAGTATCACTTTTTCATTTGGAAATAACCAGTATACAATGTTAAATCTTTGTACCATCACATATTTTTGCCTCCCTTTCCCTGCATACAAGAGATATAAACAAATTTTGGTAATATATAAAACCTGTTTATAAATTTGCTAAGAAATCTTTATTGGAATGGTAAATCTAATGGGGAAATCATGATGTAATTCAAATAAAATTGTTATCCTCTTATTGGAATTCGTGAAGACATATATGTATATGAATACCCACATATATATGACAGTTTTTGCTCTTTCAAAAAGTATATTATTACCTTGAGAGATGTCACCTTATGACTAGAGTTCAGATACCTTTATTTTCCTTTGAAGATCTCCTAGTTGATATGTTGGGGGTTCTTGCCAGCTACAGCATCACTGTCAAGGAGTTGAAGCTTTTGTTCAGCATGCTTCGAGGAGAAAGTGGAATCTGGGTAAGCTGCGGTTGGTGGGGGAGGTATTAAATAGCAGTGTGCTATTCCTTAATGTGCAACACTGTCTCTCAGGAATACGTAAACTGAATTTTTAATGGAAGTTGAATGTTCTTAAAGAGTTTGGTCAATGATTTAAAATTATTTATCTTTAGTTAGAAAATAGTTCATTGGCTTACGTGGTATACTCGGTGTTGCTGCTGAATTTGTGTAGTGAGATTTCTTTTTTTTGTTGTTTCCTCAGCCAAGGCATGCAGTAAAGTTATTATCAGTTCTTAATCAGATGCCACAAAGACACGGGCCCGATACTTTTTTCAATTTCCCTGGTTGTAGTGCTGCGGTAAGTTTTAAATAAATGTGTTTTATTTATTCATCAGTTTTAAGGCAGCCTTGTTAAGGTGTAATTGGCATGCAGTGAAGCTCACCACTTCTAGAAGTCCAGTTTGAGCCTTGACGGGTGAGCACCGCCGCGACTGCCCCCGTCACGGCTTAGAGCACCCTCTTCGCCCGCCGTGTTTTCCTCGCCCGTTTGCCTGCAGTCCCTTCTCTCCAATCCCTGTGCCTGGCAACCTCTGCTTCCTTTTGTGTTCCTATAGTTCTGGCTTTTCTAGAACTTCATGTATTTTAAGTAAAGTCATGCAATATGTGATCTTCTGCTTCGGGTGCCTTTCACTTGCCACAGTGCTGCCACAGGATCCGTGTCCTTGCACCTTAGGTCACTAGTTCTGTGGATTTTCATTCTGAGCAGTGCTGCGTTTTAGGGATACGCTACAATTTATTTATCTATTCACTAGTTGATGGATATTTGGACTTCCAGTTTTGGGGTTTTGTGAATAAAACTGCTATGAAGATTTGACTACAGATCTTTCTGAATGCATATTTTGTTTTTTATCTCTTGGGTTATTATCTAAAAGTGAGATTCTAGGTTTTATGTTTAACTTCATTAGAAACTGCAAAATTGTTTTCCAGAGTTGGTAGTACCATTTTACATTCCCATCAACAATGCCTGAGAGCCACATAACATTGATCCATGTCCTTGAGGACGTTTGGTGTTGTCACTCCTTTTAATATGAAGCTTTTAAATGGTTATATAAATGGCATCTCATTTTGGTTTTAATTTGCATTTCCCTAATGATTGATCGTGTTGAACATTTATTCTTGTGTTTGTTGCCATTGTGTCTTCTTTTGTGATATTTGTGTTCAAATCTTCCATTCATTTAAAAAAGTTGTTTATTATCTGAGTTCTTTATATATCTAGGATATAAGATTGTTTTACAGACGTGTATTTTTGAAACAACTTTACCCAGTCTGTGGCTGTCATTTTTATCTTCTTAACAGCATTCCTTAGAGAGAAAAAATTTTAATTTTGATGAAGTCCAATTAATTTTTTCTTTTATGTTATATGTTTTTTTTTACGCTAGGAAATCAGCCTAACCCAAAGTCATACTTTTTTTTCTCTTGCCTTTTCTTCTATATAGTCTACACTTAGTGCTTACATTTACAACCATTATCCTTTTTGTGTGTGCATGTGTGTTTTATATGCTATGAGGTAATGTTCAGGGTTGAGTTCTTTGTTTTTTTGTTTGTTTTTTTGGTCTTTTATTTGGCATAGGAACACCCAGTTGTTCCAAAACTATTTTTTGAAGAGTCAATCTTTTCTAATTGGATTATCATGTTCTTGACAGTTAATTGGCCATATCTGTGTGCATCTATTTCTGGACTCTATTGGCATATCTTTTCTAACATTTGATTTTTATCCTGTCTGTTTCTTTATATTTAAAGAAATATATTAACTGTGTGTAGCTGGGTATTGCTTTAATTTATCCAATCTCTCTCTCCCTTTTAATTGAAATGTTTGCATCATTTATATTCAGATATTTTCGGGTTTCAATCTTTCATCTTGATATTTGTTTTTTATTTCTCCCATCTGTTTTTTTGTTCCATGTTTCCTGTTTTCCTACCTTCTTTTGATACATTAATTTAATGTAATGCAGTTATATAATAATAACTCATAATTGTTCAAATAATAATATACCCCTCCACATGTATATAAGAACTTTCTATCACTGTAATTCCTTGTTCCCCTCCTACCCTTCATGCTATTGTTGCCATATTTTTTACTTGTACATATATTACAAGCTCCAAAATACAATGCTCTTAGTTTTGTTTTCAAAAGGCAATGCTTTACATTTAAAAATAAAAAAATAGTGTTTTATATTGATCCACCTAATTACCTCTTTTGGCCCTTTTCATTTATTTGTGTATATTTGAATTTCCATCAGTATCCGTTTCCTTTTCCCTTAAGAACTTCCCTCAACATTTCTTGTAGTGAAGATCTGCAGGCATTGTGTTCTTTTACCTTTTGTTTGTTTGAAATATTTTTATTTCATATTCATTTTTGAAAAATATTTCTCCTGGATATAGAATACCAGGTTTACCATGTTTTTTCTTATTGTACTTGAAAGATGTTACTCCATTGTTTTCTTGTTTTCTGGCTTGGTTTGTGTATTAGTCAGCCAAAGGGGTGCTGATACACAGTACCAGAAATCTTTTATAAAAGGCTTTTATAAAAGGTATTTATTTGGGGCAAAAGCTTACAGTTACAAGGCCCTAAAGAGTCCAACTCAAGGTAACTTCCTTACCAAACTATGTTGCCTCATGTTGAAGCAGGATGGCAGGCATGTCTTTGAGGGTTCAGCCTTCCTCTTCCTCTTAAGGCTCCGTGGCTCCAGCTTCTTCAGATCTCAGCTGTGGGCTGGCACAAGGCTCATCTCTCTTCTTGGGTCTTGTTTCTTTCTGGTCTAAGCTGCTCTGGGCTCTTCACAAGGTCAGCTGTAAACTGTTAGGTAAATGGCTCATCTCCTCCTGGGGCCTCTGCCGTGTCTGTGGAGCTGCCTCTCTTACACTTCGTATCTTCTCCGTGTATCTGTGTTCTCCTTGAGTGAATGTCCATTTATATAGCCCACCAAGGGGGCAGGGACTCAAACTGAGTCACCCTAATGACATGGTGGAAACAAAGCTAATCTTAACATAATTTAATCAAAGTCATCACAGCTGAATCTAATACAATTAAAGGGTATCACACCCAGAGGAACAGACCAGTTTACAAACATAATCTAAATCTCTTTTTTTTTGGAATTCATAAATAATATCAAACTGCTATAGTTACTTTCCTTGGAGAAAGGTCTTCTAAGGTTATCTGGATAATTTTCTGTAAATTATGATGTGTCTCAGTGTAGTATTCTGTTTGTTCTGTAGAGGTTTGTTGACATTGAATCTGTGGTTTTGAAGCTTTCACAAAATTTGGAAGACCTTTTGTCATTATTTCCAATATTTTTTCTGTTGTCTTGACCCCTTTCCCATTTATTTTTTTCTAGGATTCCAGTCAGATGTATTCAAGACCACTTAATATGGTCCCACAGATCATTGTGTCTTTGTTTTGTCTTCCAATCTTTGGCTCTGTACAATAGCTAGGATAGTTCCTCCAGGTTTAGTGACCTTTTATTTTGTATTGTCTCATATGTTGCTCCCATGCAGTGTATTTTGTATTTCATATACTGTCAATTTTAGCTCTAGAAATTCCATTTGGTCTTGTTTTATCTCTCCTATTTCTTCCTTATAATGCTTATGTATTTGTCTATCATCTTGAATATAATGAATATATTTATAACAGTTTCTATCATCCTTGTCTTTTAATATTGTAATTAGAATTATGTTTCAATGAATGAAGTAGATTTCATTTCTTTGTCTACTTCTATAGTTTGATTTTTCTCAAGATGTTGGGTCCTATTCTCTTTGCATAACTGGTCATTTTTTGTTGGATGGTGGACTCTGAATTTTATGTTTTTGAGTGCTGGATTTTGTTGTCTACTCTGTTAAGGAGGGAGAATAAATTTAGCCTCTCTTGATCTATCATCAAAAGTTTAAGTATGCAAGAATTTGTTTACGTGTTTAATTAATTAGTTAATTTTTAGGAGGTGCTGGAGATTGAACCCAGGACCTCGTACATGGGAAGCTGGCGCTCAGCCACTGAGCTACATCCACTCCCCAATGAGAGTTGGTTTTCTTGTTTGTTTGTTTTGTTTTTAGGAGGTACCAGGGATCGAACCCGGGACCTCGTACATGGGAAGCAGGCATCAACCGCTTGAGCTACATCTGCTCCCCTGAGTTTATTTTTAAAATGAGAAAAAATACTTTTCAGTTTCCTAATTTCTAAAAAGTTATTGGTATTTAGCATATGTGATTATATTGGAGTATTAAACATTACTGAAAGTATCCTTCTTTCCTTGTTTATGATATTTTCCTTGTTTATGATATGCTTGGTTGATTCATGTCATATCCTATTTCCCCTACCTTTCTTTTTAAAGATAAAGTGGTTTACAGATTGAGACATATAAGTGAGATGCTAAGTGGTGCCTCATCACTCTGCCAATACCTCTTGTATTTTGCTTTCATTTCTGAAGAATATTTTTACTGGTTTGGAATTCTCAGCTGGCAGTTATTTTTTTCTCCAGCACTTTAAAGATGCTGCCCCTGTCTCCCCCCTCCCCTGTCCCCGGCTTCTTTTGTTTTTAATTAATATTTGACAGCCATTCTAATTCTTATTCTCTTATATATTTCCTGTTTTGCTGCCTGATTTCAAGGTTTTCTTATTATTTTTTGCAGTTTTCTTATGATTTGCCTAAGTGTGGTATTTATATTTTTTGGAGTTCCTAGGAATTCTTGAATCTGTAAATTTATGTTTTCATCAAATTTGAGAAAATTTTGGCCATTATTTCTTCAAATATTCTACCCCCTCTTCTCTCTCATCCTCTTCCTCTTCTCTTTCTGAGTTGCAAATGATATGAATGCTATACCTTTTGATTCTGAAGCCATGGAACTTTGTTTTTCCAAATTGCTTTTTTTTCTTCTGTTCTTCAGATTGATAATTTCTCATAATCTGTCATGAAATTACTGAAGTATTTCTTCTTTTACATCCAGTCTGCTTTAAACTCCATTCATTAAATGTTTATTTCAAATGTTGCTTTCTCAGAATATCTGTTTGATTCATCTGTGTGGTTCTATTGTTTCGACTGAGATTTCCTATTTGTTTATTCATTATAAGCATTTTTTCCCCCTTATGTTCTTGATAATGTTCTGTTAGCGGCTTAAAATCCTTGTTCCCATTCTAAAATCTGGATCAACCCAAGGTGATTCTCAATTGATTTCATTTTTTCTCTTTGTAAAAGGCACATATTACTGTTTCTTTGTATGCCCAGTAATTTTGGATTTTATCCTGGCATTGTGACGTATATGTTGTTGAGACTTTAGATTCTGATTTGTTCCTCTGAAGAGTGTTGATATATATTTTTTAAAATAGAAAATTATCTTGACTGAACTTAAACTCCAGACTGCCTTTTTTCTGGTTAATGGAATCTCTGTTTAGTTCTTTATCGTTAGCTGGATTTCTATCTGGGATTTAACCACCTGGTGTGGTGCTGACTTGGGCCGCTCTTCAAGTGAAGAGCCATTTGAAATGGAAAACCCACCCTGGGCCATGCCCTTTCCCCAAGTGAAGACTTTCCTTCATTTTTGCTGGATTTTGTTTGCACTCTAGAGTCTTCACATAGGCTTTGCTTTGTTGTTTTATTGCTTATCTAGAGTTTTCAGTGTTCTTTGGGAGGGCTGGTCTACCTGGAATTACTCTGTCATTGCTGCAAGTTGTAACTAGTGCCAAATTTAAATCATGAGATTAAAATGTGAAGCTTAGAATTTTCAGCCTGATCTTTTGGTACCAGTGACAGGGTCCCAGTTAGATCAAGAAAGGTTTGATGACAAGTTTTCTTCGTTTTTAGTTTCACCTTTTTGCTTTTTAGTCCCTTTCTGAAATTTAGGTGTTTTTGTCCTTTTGGATTCATGCTCAACACCTTTGTCAAGCTCTTTGATTTCATCACTGTTATGTGTATGGTTGAAGAATTGGGCTGACTTCTCCATCTTCCAGTTCTCCATCTTCCTTACTTTGGAGAAGTCACTTGATATTTTTTGGAATACTTTCATGTAAAACAATCATGCTTCTTCCTGTGGAATAGGGTTATTTTGAGCTTCTAGTGAAATAATATGCCAGTTAAGCTGTATATAGACTGTAAAAACACATCTTGTAAATATTTTTTGCTCTCTGGATTCTTAGGTTATTATTAGTATGCCAGTGTCCTGGCAGTAACCCATTTCATCAACCCTTCTTCCTAATTATATGTATTTTTTTCTCTAATATTTTCTTACTAACCTTTTAAAAAAAATTTAATTTCCAGCTTTAAGTTAATTATTTTATCATCAGGATAGAATACGTGTAAAATGTATATTGCGGTACATTGAGAAAACACTGTCATTATACCCAGAAAAGTGGGAAACATTCAGATGCAATGTTTCCATTTTTGTACATTTTTAAAAATATGCTTTACAGAACTGCTGCTACTCTGACATCTGGAAGGCAGTGTTTTGACAGAAATACAAGCAAGCTGCTGTCTTATTTATGGAATTAACAAAATTAAATACCAAAATTAGTGTTTTGTTAATAACTATATATTTTTAAAAGATTTATTTCATTTGCTTTATTTTTCTTTTTATTTATACGCCCCTTCCCCCAGATGGTTCTCTCGTCTGTCTGTTCATTGTTTGCTTGCCTTCTCCAGGAGGCCCGGGAACTGAACCCGGGACCTCCCATGTGAGAGGCTAGTGCTCAACAGACTGAGCCACATCTGCTCCCTGCAGGATGCCTGGTCAGCTGACTTGTGACCTCTGCTTGTTGTGGCGGGGGCGGCTTTCTAGCTTGTTGTGGCAGGAGGTGACACCTGTGGGTCTTCTTTAGGAGGCACCAGGACCTGAACGTGGGACCTCCCATGTGGTAGGCGAGCGCTCAAGTGGTTGAGCCACATCCGCTTCCCAGTAACTGTATTTTAATAAATTGCTTGGAGTAAGGTTGCAACTGGTCCTGTTTTTATCCATTTGAACACGAATTACCTGAAAAATGAACACTTTATATGTATGTATATATAGATAATTTTATTTCTATGTTGTTAGTAGTGTCTGTTAAAAATATTTTTGTTCACAGGATCTTGATGGACTGTACTCTTTTAGTCCCTTTTGTCTGATTTTCCATGAATCACTCATTTTCAAGTAAGGTAGTTTGGATCAAGAATATACTCTATGGAGAGGAGGAAGCAGAGTGGGATCTAGAACTTTTACAACTAGTATTTCATTTAAGCCACACAAACCGTATAAGATAGATGGTATTATCCCCCTTCTACAGCTGAGGAAGCTGAGCCTCAGCAGTGTGGCATTGTGGAGGCCCATGAAGCAGAGCCACTATTTGAACCCAAGTTTGGCAGAACTGAAGTCCAGTGTTTTACTTAATGGCACAGTTGCTTCTTATTTTCAGGCATATTACTTCTGCTACTGAATTGCTGAAAATTCAAGTAGTTGCCCAATCTAAAATGCTAAAATCCTTACCATTGCAGTGATTTTGAAAATCTGCTTCTGGACTAGCGTAACCTAGCAGCATTTTATCAGCAGCAAGAGGGCCATACTGTATGGATAACTGAAATTGTGAGGCCACTTGCCTTATATCTGAAACAGCCTTCCGCATGCGCTTTGCGGTGGGGTCCCCTCCCTGTGAGCCCTGCTGCCTCCATTTCAGCAGCCCCGTTTTGGTAGCATTGGCTCATTCGAGGATCTCATTGGTGACTACGGTGCGATTCCTGTAAAAATGAATGACAAATGTGAGATGATATTTCATGTGCTCTGGGCCCTTTATTGGGCGTATTACTTAGACTTGCCTTTCATGATTATAATCTATTTCATGAATCTGCTTAATTTAGGAAATAGTGACTTTTCTACAGGATATTTCCCTGACAGTACACTATCTGAACATTGCAATCATTTTGTTCACAAATTATGATGGAAAAGAACATAGATTTTGGAGCCAGGTGGACCAGGTGACAGTGAGGAATATAGGTTTTTGAGTCATATGGACTCATTAGAGACAGTGATAGTCACCGATCTGAGAGCCTGGAAACAGCAGGGAAGGAAATAACGGAGAAAATGTGAGGATAACATAAATAGAAAATCAGAAGGGTGATCCAGAGGACATGTGCTTAACACCACAGGATTAGGAGGAAATATAAGGAGTATGGGAAGCGAGTGATAAGGCAGGCGTGGTTGGTGTGGGTGCAAGTGGGACTGCATGGCCAGGCAAGCCCATGTGAGGTCAGCTTTTGCACAGTGAGTCTGAAAGAGTGAGAAAGGCTGAGGACTGAAAGCACACTGTGTGTTGAGCGCTGGCTAGGTGGGTAGGTAAGATTAGCAGGTTGAGGGTACCCTTCAAAAGTGGGAGGTTTCAGGTAGCGTGATAATATTGGAGTGTCTAATATAGCTAACACATTTATTCTTGCTGTTGTACTTTAAATTTAAGAGCATGCCCTTGAATGAAGGTAACTATCTTGATGAAGTGATTGAGCATAATAAAGATCCTTATTTGTCCACGGAAAGATTGGAAGTCCTAAATAAAACTGAGCAAAATGCTATTTCTAGAGCCTCTCAGGTATTTGGTCACAATTGTAGCAAGACCTAAGACTGTTGCTGTTTTATCATCACTCATGCCTAGATTTTTCTTTGTAACTCCCAATTTCCTGCTGTCGTCTGGTACACTAGGGCTTCCACCTGTATGTGATTTAGGACCCACCGTGAGGATAATAGCAGATGATCTCTGCGGCCATCTCTCCTTTTCTTAGTGGAAGAGTAGGTCTGGGAAACTCGCAGGGCAGCCATCTCTTAGCTCAGGCTAGTGTTTGGGTTCCAATTCAGGGCCCAGTAGACCTGAATGAAGAGCCTGATAGTGCACGTAGGACTCAGGGGCCAGGGGGCTGGGAAGGGATTGCAGGGGTGTGTGGCGGGCAGGTGGAAGGGGGTGGGAGGGGAAGGTCAGGCTGCTCCAGAATGCTTTGTGACACCCACAGAGTCCTGGTGTGGAAGTGCCCCTGGTGTGCCAGGCTTGGCTGAAGGGTGCAAAGCAGAAATTTAAGCCTGTGGCAGGTGGGATTCCACGTGTCTTAAAAACAGATGATGTATTTGTTAATTAATTGTGTAATTCCATAGGTGAACTTGACTATGCAGTGTCATCAGTGAACATTTTCCTTCCACCGTGTACTCGTTGATGCAGCTATATCAAGTACAGTCTAGTTTAATAAAGCTTACGGTGTTAAAAAGTAGTAGACTTGGTATGAGTTGAATTTTACTAGCAAACAAAACAATAAATAAGGTAAAAATTTCCCTTTTTAAAATATAAGCAATATTGTCTTGTTTGACAAACTGCCTGAACTACTCAAACATTAGAAATGTGAAAACACATTTTTTGGGGGGGAAATTTTATTTATTTGGAGGGGTTGAGTCATTTGACATTGTGTGTGTATGTGTTTTGTAGCAAGCATTTGGAACTCTGGGGCCACTTTCTGGTTATTGTTGAACACACATTGAGTGTTTTTTTGTGTCATAAGTCATAGTCCATGACTCTTGAACACTACTGGGTAGACAGGGACAGAAGTTGCTTGTTAAATTAAGTCAGAAATGCTGCAATAGCTTTAGGTACCGAGTGGTGTGGAAAACAATGAAAAGAAAAGCTGGGCTGGGGTGGAGCCCAGGAAGTCTTCATGGAAGAGGGGCATTTTAGCCTGTCCTACTGAGGGAGAAGTGTATCGGACAGAAGCAGCATTAGGTCCAAAACGGGGAGCTGTCAAAGACCAGGTGCAGCAGCCGGCATGTTTAGGAACACTCTGGAATATGGAGTAAGGTAGTAGAAGAAAATAACAGAGAGACGGTTAGAGCCTTTGTGTGAGTGTGGAGTCCTGTGTAAGCCGGAGAAACTGAGGCTTTTTTCTGTACTTGGGGATTTTTCAGTTTGGAAGCCACATGGCCAGCTCTCAGAAAGAGGCTCTAAGCAGTGTGATGGGTGTGTGGGACAGCAGGTCAGCGGAAGCTCACAGCGGAGCGTCATCTCTTACGAGAAGGTGTTGTGGATACCTTCTAGGAAGATAAATGTGTCCACTCAGAGCACTTGCTTGCTTGTCAGGCTGTCAGCCACTTTCGTTGTATTCCTCAGAAAAGCCTGATTCGTTTGGCTGCTGTTACCAGCTAAGTCCAGTTTCCCTACTCGTGAGTGGACCTGAGTCTTTTTGGTATTGAATGCCAGTGGCTGTTTTTCTGCGTAATAAACGCCGTGCTTTCTTCTCTTCTGTTTACTGTTGGCATGATGAGCATCATGTCTTAATAGTCTTTTTTTCCTCAATATTAATTCTGTTAACATTCTCCAGCACAGTTGCTTTTGGCTTTTAAAAATTCAGTTCCTTTTAATCAACTGAAATATTACTGAAAACTGACCTAAACCATAGAAAAACTGAAAATGCTCAGGTGTATGTGTTAGGGATTGTATATTGATAAACCAAAGGGGAGTGCTTGGAAGACAGTTTGAAAACCAATATGTAACCTTGAGTTGAAACTTAATTCACTGAGTATTTGAAAACATGATGCTTTATTTTAATGAGGCAGTAGTTTCTTTTTTATATATTCGTTTATGGTTTTCTGATTGTTTTTTAATCTGTAAAAGCTATATTTGACCACATTTCCTTTAACTGATACTTTGTGTCTTTTTTCATTCCTTTGTAGGCAATTGCATTGCCTCCTATTGCAAAGTGGCCTTATCAGAATGGTTTCACCCTAAACACTTGGTTTCGTATGGATCCATTAAATAACATCAATGTTGATAAGGATAAGCCTTATCTTTACTGGTAAGTAATATGCTTAATTTTAGGGTTTTTGTTATAAAGATTTAATGTAGTATAATGACAGTTAAATCACTGCCCCCCCCCGTTGATTCTAAGCAAAGTGCTTTGCTGTTTTGTTCAATTGCAGCCTAACAGTTAAGGCTGAAAGATGTTTTGCTCTCTAGTCTACTTAAATACAGGTCAATTTGGAGTCTTAGTGGAGATTGCTGTTCCCTGATCAAGGGAAGAACACACCAAAAAATAACCAAGCAAACTCCTACCAGCTTTCATTCTTTATGCTGCTTTTTTTAAAAAAAAGATTTATTTATTTATTTATTTATCCCCCCCCCCCCTTGCTGCTTGTCTTTGCTGTGTCCATTCGCTGTGTGTTCTCTCCGTGTCTGCCTATCTCCCCCTTGCTGTGAGGTCCCACTGCATCAGCCCATCGCGCCGCACGGGCCAGCCTGCCCTCACAAGGAGGCCCCGGGAAGCGAACCCGGGGCCTCACACATGGTAAACGGGGCCTCTATCGGTTGAGCCACACCCGCTTCCTGTTGTGAGGTCTTGCTGCATCAGCCCACTGGGCTGCGCGGGCCGGCCTGCCCTCACGAGGAGGCCCTGGGAAGCGAATCCGGGGCCTCCCATATGGTAAACGGGGCCTCTATGCACTGAGCCACTCCCGCTTCCCCTCTTTATGCTTCTTGACTCACTTTATTCAGCGATTAACTGAGCTATGCTTTAAAAAATATTAATAGTAATGACCTTGTAAGAAATTATAATCAACCTGAATTATTTGGTAGACAGCTAGCACAGAGGACTTGATCTGTAACGTGTAAGGTTGGTAATTTTAGTGTGCCAGTAATGCGTAGTAATGTGTACTTGTTAATTGCAACATCAGACATTCATTGATTGCCTTACAGACTGCTAAGCATTTTAGGTGATTACATATTACTACTTCAGTTCTTACTTGCAGTGTTCTGAAATGGGACTGCCTGAGTTCAAATCCTGGCTTCACTACTTTCTGTTATTCCTGTGCTTTCGTGTCTCATCTGTAAAAGGGGGGTGATAATAATGCCCATTCCATAGGCTTTAAAGATAGAATATATTTAAAAAAACTTAGAACAATGGCTGATTCAGAAATGTGAGGTATCATTAGCTTGCAAGCTCTATTACAAAATATTATATACAGATAGTAATGAGAAGGAGTTTTAAATAAATATCTGAATTTTCAAATATAAATTGGCTTGAACTTCACATTGATCATTTTGGGAGATTATATATGTTTATTTCAGTGATACTTTCATTTTTCAAAACATTTAAAAATTTTCTGCATTGTGATTGAATTCACAGCTGGGGAGAAGTACTCCTCTAAAAATAGACAGGTATATTTCATAGGCACCTCTCTTTTTTCTTTTCTTTTCTTTTGACTAAAATTGTCCTTGTTTGCTTGATTAACCACATAATTTACCAAACTTGGTTCTGATATTTTTATAAATATTGTTAACTATTTTCAAAGATTTAGCAGAATTAGAGAGCAGGTTGTTTTTCAAAACAGTAACCATGAGCAAATGATTTCTCTGTTTGCTAATTTTAGACGGTCCTTAAAAGTCGATGAAGTCTGCTTGGCAGGCTTTTCTTGGCCATTAATATGTTCCCATGATTTGTGATACTTGAAATTGAAATTTTAAAAGGCTCTGAAGTCTTCTGTTTTCCAAGGTTAAATTTCTTCGCTTTTTAGTTATTCTAAATTTTTATGATTTGGTCTTTATTTGATACACATAAAACCCCTTTTACTTTATAGGGAAATATATTTTATTTTTTAATAGGCATTAGATATAAAGTTCTTTTTATCAGAGGGTATTTTACTATTCTCAGTTTTCTTTACAGTTTTCGTACTAGCAAAGGCGTTGGTTACTCTGCTCATTTCGTTGGCAACTGTTTAATAGTCACATCACTGAAGTCCAAAGGAAAAGGTTTTCAGCACTGTGTGAAGTATGATTTTCAACCACGAAAGGTAAGTAGAAGTAGGTATTTTTAATGGGAATGACGTAATTCACCACACCCGCTGTCTTGGAACCCCCCCCCAGGGCTTCCTGAATGTCCCCTGCTGCGCCCGGGACCCTTCAGGCCGTTGGCAGCCCTGTCTGCAGCGCTTCTGCCCCTCGTGGCCTCGTGCAGCCTGCCTGCGGCCGCCCTGCTGGCGCGCTCCCGCAGCTCTCACTGCCAGGCGCGCTCCCGCCCTGGGGCGTTAGGCGCTGCGGGCGTTGCTCCCACGCTTGGGGGCGCCCTGCGCTCTTGCTGTGACCGCAGGAGCTCTGTTCTCATTCTCTCCTCTGCCCACGAGGCGTCTGTGACATCGAAGGCCCTGTCCCCAGGCGCCTTCCCTCGCCTGTTCTCGAGCTGCCGTCTGACCAGAGCCTGGCCGCCTTCGCGGTCATCGTGCAGGGGTCAGCTCTGCTCCTCACCCCCGCAGTGGTCTGTGTGTGTGCGCAGTTTTCAAGTCCTGTACGCCGTGTCTCAGAAATACCCTTAGAAGGCCTTTTCCTGCTGTCCTCTCCGCCCAGATTCTTCGCCTCTTACCTTTCCAGTTGCTTTAGACACTCGCATCTGGTTCACCTTCCTGATCATTCTATTTGACTCATCACAGCAATCGTTTGATTCTCCCTAGCTATAGAATAAATCACACTTTCTAGTCTAGTGTTTGGTTTCCTTTTCTGCTCCTTACGCTTCCCTTTGTTAGCAGATGCCTTTCCCTTTGCTGCTCCTCTTTGATGCTCACCCTCTGGCATGAAGCACGCTTACCTGTTCCCTGCCTCAGCCCTGGGACTTTGAATCCTGCCCCACTGTCATGTTCTGTTTCGTGTAGCACCATTTCTGTGGAATCCTTCTCTGATTTATTTTGTTCCCCAGATAGACCCTTTTGTGACATTTTGTTTCAGTATTTCTTATGGCAGTTACTTCTTGTAAACCTGTATTATTCTTTTATATGTACATTATTTAGTGACTGCCCTAGACTTTTTTTTAAAAACTAAAATCTGTGTTAGAGCCATCTTTGTATCTGCCTCCAATGCCTGATACACAGTATTGAACTTGCTAAACTGTCAATAAGTATATGTTGGATAAATGAATAAAATATGACTTTAACAACAACAGCAAATCCCTTTAGGGTTCCTAAAGGGTAAGTTATATTTCTCTGGAAAACTGACTTATATGGCCCTTGTGTCCCAAGAACCTTCTCCATATGGCACCAAACTAAAGGTAACCAGGGAATTGAAGAGGTGGTTGCTCTGTGCTGCACATTTATAATCTAAAGCCTATTTTGTTTTTGTTTGTTTGTTTAGGCACAATAATATATATTGCAAAGCTAAGTTAATTTGTAGTTTGGCAAAGTAGAGAATTAGAACATTATCCATTAGCATTACAATAGGTTTTATGCTTTTTGAGAAAGTGTTTTGCCTAGGTTTAATGGAAAGCAGTTATTTAGAATGCCAGCAGCTGACACATTCTTATATATCTTCATTTTAATACTAAAATTTGCTTATATTTAAGTAGAAATATTATGTAGAAATGTATCTTTTTCTATAATTTTTTTGCATATCTATGAATATGACTTAAAATGTTTTACAATTTTATTATTAATTCAAGGATTATTCAAAGGCAAAATAATATTTGAGCTGAGGAGAAATGTTACTTTAATTACAGTTCTGAAGAAATGCTTGAACTTTTGAGGGAATGTTGCTTTAATTACAGTTCTTTGTTTTTCTGCCCTCCCCTCCCCTCCCCGTTTTCTCTCCCTCTTCTCTTTCGCCCGTCCTGCTCTCCTCCTCCTCCTCCTCCTCCTTCCCCTCTTCTTGTCCTTTTTCTGCCTTCTCCCTCCAGCCTAATTTGAATGAGATCATTAGAGCCAATTCTGAGACCAGATTTATTCTTCAGGCGTTTGCATGTGTGTGCGCGTGTCACGCGTGCTGTGGGCTTATAAATAATGAGCTCTCTCTGTAAAAATCAGATATTCTGCCTCCAGACTTGGTAATGTGGGGAGACTTTTCTTGGTGGACAATCAGTTAACCCCAGCAGCCCTGAATTTGCTTTCTGCGATTGGAGCCTTTTGCTTGTTTCTGCTTTATCAGTGCTGCAGCTTTGAGGATGGGATGTGGCTCTGCTTTTCCTGTTTGGGCCCATGAGACACATCATTGTTTCATTCCCGTAGAAGAGTGGAGACCAGGTTAGCTAAAAGGCAAGAGAAAATCCAGGGCAATATGCACGTATGTAATTAGATGTACAAGGTGGCATTCATTCATTCCAGCTGGCATTTTCTGGAGACATCTTCCTGTCTACTGAGGCTCGGGCAGCTGGGGTCTCCCCCGCGGTGGTGTTGCCTTGCCCTTTGAGATGAGCTGAACAACCATGTCACGTGTGCTGGGAAGGAATGCTTTTCTAAAAAAAATTTTTCCTTTTTTGCTCATGATCTCGGGTATTTTTGCCACATCTTGAAGAAAATATTACTTTTGATGGTATTTTCAGATATAATTTTACCTTTTAGATAATTATCAAAAAATATTCCCTTTCTGTTTCAGGGATAATAATAGTTGTTTTCTGTTTTTTTGTTTTGTTTTTTATCAGTTTAGCCATTATGTGTTAATATGTACTTGGAAAATAGTTTTAAAAGCAGTGATTCTAAATCACTTGCATTAGAATGAGGGTTTTGCTTCCCTTGATAACTCCCTTTGCCTCTCCGTCAGAAATTCTGATTTATTAGGTTTTGAGTGGAACCCAGGCAGAGTTTGTTGAACATGCCAAATTATTATGAATCTCAGTGGGAACTGGTTACAGATAAAGATTCTTGGGATTGCGGTGTTCACATAAGGAATATATGTCACACGCTGGGTGATTCTTCTCATCAGGTGAATTGAGTCTGTGTAAAGAGGACAAACCAGAGTAAATTGTGATTAACCAAGAATTACTGCTATTCTTGTGTCATTGCTGTGTAACAAATTTGTTCTCATTTTTTCCTACCGTTAAACTCTTTGCTTATGAAAACACATTTCCATTTGTACAGCTCTCTTAGTTTGTAGCAATTCCGAGGGGTCTTGACAGGAATGGGGCTCGGGATTGGGGTGGGTTTAAAAGATCCTCCCCTAAATATTCTCATAAATCTTGAAAATCTTAAGTATTTGAGTTTACTGTTTCATTATTCAAGAAAATGTATCCTCTCAATTTTTTAAACCTTTTCTTCAAAATGTCCAGGAGATGCCCTAAGTTGTTATTGTCCTTCCTAATGAGGAGTTCACTTGCCTTTCAAAAATAAATCTCTTTGTTGAAACTCGTGCTTTTCTAGTCACACCACTTACTAGCTGTTTGACCTTGTGAAAATGGATATAAACCATTAGCCTATTACCCGATGCTACATCTTACCTGCTATAGAAATGTGTATAAATGTCATTTCACTTTTTTCTTACCTGTAGTTTCTTTCCTCATCCGTGTGTTGTAATTTTACCTTGCGAATTCTTAACGTGGACCTTTTCTTCTCGTTCCTGGTGGTGTCGTTCTGTTATGAATCTCCTTTTGGCTCTCCTCTAAAGGCAGACTTGAGAGTGCAGGCCCAGTTGCCAGGGGCACTCCAGTTTCCTCTAGTTGAAAGTCGTCTAGTAGAAAATCGGGCTCTTTTGAAACATTCAGAACTTCCCTTGTGCCTGTTACCTGTAGAGCATATTTTGGCATACCAAGGCCTGAGAACAAAGAAATTAATTTTCCTGTGAATAAGAACTATGGCCTTAACTGAAATCAACTCATTCGTCTATTCATTCATCAACTTTATTGTGCTAGTGTCATTACCAAAAGCACCCTCTCCTTTTTTTTTTAAGACTTATTTTATTTATTTATTCCCTCCCCCCTGTTGTTTTTGCACTCGCTGTCTTGCTCTGTTGCCATTCTCTGTGTGCTCTGTGTCTGCTTGTCTTCTCTTCTTGTCTTCTTTTTAGGAGGCACCAGGAACTGATCCTGGCACCCCGATGTGGGAGAGAGGCCCCCCCATCGCCCAGGCCACCTCAGCCCCCTGGTTTGCTGCGTCTTTCACTGTCTCTCCTCCTCGTCTCTTTGTGGCGCCCGCTCTCCCTGAAAGCGGGCTGGCTTGCTTTCAGCAGGAGGCCCCAGAAACGAACCTGGGACCTCCCGTGTGGTGGACTGGAGCCCATTCGCTTGAGCCACCTCTGCTTCCCCACCCTCTCCTTTTGTTTGTTTGCTTTCTAAATCCATGCCTGATCATCCTTCTGATTACTTGAGTTAAAAGTGGCCACTACTCATCTAAGGGAAAAATTGGGAATGATCTTAGACTCCTCTTTTCTATATCAACACTATAAATCCCTTGAGTTAATTTTATCTCTCAAACCATCATCCACTTCCCTCCTTTTAAATTCCCATTGCCCTTGGCTTTCTTACTTCAGGCTCTTACAGCTTCTTACCTGAAGCTTTGCCCTGGCTTCCAAGTTTATCCCAATCCAGACTTGCCTTAAGGTGTCTCTCGTACACAATGCTGCCAGGTATTTTTCTAAACTCTAAAGTTGAGCATTTCACTTTCCTGTTCCAGATTCTTTAGTGATACTACATTATCCAAAACCAAAGGCCAGATTTCTAATGGTGTCCTACTGGTCTCTTTACCATCTGGTCCTTGCTTATGTTTCCTGCTAAACCCAAGCACTGGGAAAAGCTTTGTCAAGCCTCTTTGTCAATCCTAATCCATATTAGGATTCCAGGGTCTGGAATGTTTCTTTCCCCCTTGTTTATTCAGTAATTCCTGTTCACCCTTCAAGTCTAGGTTTGAGTTTCCTTTTATTCTTTTGGTGCATTCTTCTCTGAAAGCTTTCTTCTCCATTTCTCTTTCGTTTCCCAACTACTCTCAGGTAGTCATGACCTCACACCTGTGTTTTGAGTTCTCCATTGTTTTATGATTGTTTACATCATAGTTTCTCTATTGATATCTACTTGAGGGTATATATGTTGTCTTTCTTTATATGCCTACACTCTGCCGGGCACTTGGCATGAAGTAGGCACTCAGTAAATGTTTTTTGAATGAGTGAATGGCACTGAGGAGTAAATAATGTCAATTTTAGTAGGAAAAAAATCTTATAACAAGGAAATAGTAGGAAAAATATAGAAATTTAGTTAGTAGTATCTTATATATAGATGCCAAATATACATCAGGAACTGTTCCTCAAAGTTTTCATACATTATTATCTACCAGTAATATTTACAATAATCCACATCAGGCATTATTATTCCCTCTTTTTATAGAGATGGAAATAGGTTCAGAGATGCTAAATCATTTGCCAAAAGTGATAGAATCAGTGACCTGGGAATCCACTTCAGATGTGTATGAACACTCTAATAATCTGTTTCTTAGTAGTAAGAACCCGATAAATACTTGTTAAATGAGTGCCTTTCTATATTAAGTGTTTAAAATAAGTACAGTGATATAATTGATATTATTTTCCTTGAAACTGCCCTTTGGTAAGAAGTCCTTGCCAATTTATTTTCTAAAAATTTTACCCCACAATGTTTAAAGATTATATCACCAGTGTTACATGTATGGAATTCTGGATCAGTATTTTCAAACTCAGTAAAAGTAATACATGTGTACTCCTAGAAGATTTTTGTAAAATTTATTTGAAGCTCAGTTTTTATGGCTTATTCTTCCTAATTTTATAAGTTTGGAAACATGAGCTTTTCTATGATTATTATAAAGTTTCCTTCTCTTCTGATTTTAATAGGGTTAACATAAATGCCGCTTTCTGATCAGGTGAAAAACTCAGTTTATG
>JAQZBX010039171.1:0-23133 GCA_029593785.1 Cabassous unicinctus
CTTTTACATTTACCTTGTTGGGCATTTAGGCCTAGGTAGGATTTGGGTAAATAGAAGGGAGAGTAGAGATAATTCAGGGCATGAGCAAAGAAATAAAGAAATGCTTATGGGGGTAGGTGGCAATATGAGATTTGCAGAGTAGAGTAAATTTTCTTGTTTGTCTGTTTTTTGTTTATTGTTATTATTATGGAAATAATGAAAATGCTCTAATAATGATTGAAGTGATGAATGCACAATTATGTTATTATACCAAATACCATTGATTGTACACTTTGGATGAATTGTATGCTTTATTAATATGTATCAATAAAATTGATTTGTTAAAAAAATTAAAAAATATATGGTGTGTCTTTAAAAAAGGAATATTTTAGAAGGAGTAAAAAAATAAGAAATCATGAGGGTGGTCTATGAATAAGAATGTGACATAATATAAATTATGCTTAAGGAGGGTTAGTCTATCAATGATGTATAAAAGAGACTGAAGAAGGAAAACAAGGAAGAAAAAGGATGATAATATTCAATGATTCAAGTTTGGAAAAGAATGAGGGTCTAGTATAGGAATAGTTCATGGAGATGGAGAGGAAAAGAATGGACGTTAGACCTGTGGGTTGAAGAATTTACACCATGTGATTTCTAACTTGATACAGAAACTAAGGAAAGCGTCTCTAAATGACTCCAAGCTTTGAGCCTGGGCAGAGAAAGAAATTGCAGAGCCACTGAGAGAAATGGTAGACTCTAAAGGTTGAGGTGATCTAGTGTGAATAAAGGCTGATATGATGAATACTAGGAGTTGATGGCACATCAGAATGTAGGTATCAGCAAGCAGTTTAATAATTGGGCGCCATCTGCATAGAGGAGAAAAAGGAAGCAGCAACCACAAGGAGGACCAAAAAATATCGTGTGTTACCCCGCCCCATCCCCGCCTGAATGAGAATTCAAGGACAATTTTTGGAAGGCTTGATAGTCATGAACCTGAAAATTCCGAGTAACAAAGAACTTACCCTTATCGCTAGAAGACCTTCCACACATGTCCAGTTTTTGTTTAATCTTCGTATATGTAGTATAATTTGTCTAATGCTCCAAGAACACATTTGACGCAGGAAGCCATAGCCAAAATATGGTTTCCCCTTTTCCTTTACAACACTGAAGTTGGCTTTAGCCCTTGGGTTTGGGGGTTCATATTCCTAAGGGCTTGACTATAATCATTTTCTTGATAAAAGAACTGTATAAATACAATAACAGATGTGGAGTTAACACGAATAGCAGTTATCAACCTGGACTGTCTATTAGCATCACCTAAGTTTTTGAAAAATATATTTATTGGGGGGCGGATGTGGCTCAAATGGTTGGGCGTCTGTATGCTATATGGAGGGACCTGGGTTCGATCCCCGGGACATCCCCGTAAAATAAAAAAATATATATATAGAAGGCGCATGGGCTGCCAGGCTCTGTGTGCCGGTGAGCCTCCAGGCCCCAGGAGCCGTGCAGCAAGATGATGACGTAACAGGAGAGAGACGCAGGGGAGAGTCAAGACAAGATGCTCTGAAAGCTCCAAAACCCAGGAACCGAGGTGGCGCAGGTGGCAGAACACCTCTCTCCTACATTGGAGGTCTTCAGGATTGAATCCTGGTGAAGACTGGGTGAGAAGAGATGGCAGGAAACAGACACAGAGAATTGCCCAGCGAATGGACACAAAACAGCAAAATGGGGAAGGGGGGGTTTAAAATGGATAAAGTAGATAAAATAAATCTTAAAAAATATATATATATATATTTATTTATTGCTGATCTCAAGGAAATGGACTCTGTCTCTGGGCGTGGCACCTGGACATCAGTGGGTTGTAATGGCTTCCTGGGTGATTCTAATGTTAGACGCAAGGTCAAAGCAATTGGAATTGATTCTGAGAATCTAAGCCTCATCAGGAATTTTTTTACAAAGTTCCTAGGTGATTCTACTGTGTAGCAAAATTGAGAACCACCAAACTAGTTTCTGGTTGTCTTAAAGCTCACTTTCCAACTTCATTATCTCAAACAAGTTTTTATGCCTGTCTAGGAGGGCAGAGCCTGTGCAGCTGTGGGAGAAGGAGCTGGTTACTTTGCCTTAGGCATACTGAACTCAATTGTCAGCTAACTTTTGATTGCAGAATCTTCCTTGCCTATAATAAGGATGTAAGAGGCCGACAAACATCACTAGGATTTTTGGATCCCAGGTTGAGTTTCCTTGGTTGGTAGTTGGAAATTCATGTTTTAGCTTGTAAAACTGAACCCATTTTGAACTAAAATCACTAAGACAATAAATGTCATTTACAAGTACTTCTCTATGGAAATCTCTTCCTAAGTCTCTGTGACAAAATGCATGCCTACAATCATAATCAGCAACTCCAATTTACCACAGGAAAATGTAGAATTGAATAAAGATTCTCCTCCGATACTATAGAAAGAGGCCGGCACCTGGTACCATCTCACTTATTTATTTTTTCTAGCTTATGTAGATAGCTTACTTTCCCCCCAAATCTTTTAGGTTTATTCTGAATATCTTAAAAAGCAGGATAGATATATATTTTTACATTGTTTTGCTTCCATCTAGTTTTACTTAGAGCTTATTCAATATACTATAAATCCATGAACCAACGTGCTTCTAAAAGGCATGCCACCTGCCTGGAACGTCTCTTTATTTATTAAAATGCTTCTCATGCTTTATGGTCTGCTCAAGCCATAGCTTGTCTGGGAAATCTCCCTGTCTCTATTTTACAGTGATTCCTCCTTCTCCTGAGTCCTTTCAATTATTGTCTGCTCCACTCATTTATCATCTACTGTAAAGAACCTCATTCTGACCTTTATTCTCAATTAGACTGGATGCTTCTTGAGAGCAGGGATGAAGCAGGGGCAATTGTACATTCTCTCTAAGCAAAATGCCTTACATATTGTTGGTACTCAGCTAATTTATGCTGCTTGGTGATGGATTACCTGATTTTGCTCTGTGATTTTGGGCAGATTGCTTAACCTCTCTAAACTTAGTTTTCTTATCTGTAAAATGGAGATGATGATACAAATCTTCTAGTGATGGGTTAGAGATACATTGTATAAATTGCTGGTACATAGTAAGCATTTGATAAACGATAGCTAGTTATTACATATGCTGAAAGCAATGGAAGGCATCGGGTCGCTCTGTTCCCACAGAGGAGAGAAGATTGGCAGGGTGTGCTGGGCAGGGATGAGGAGCTTGGTCCTGCTACTTTGAGTGTTTAGGGCAGGCGTCCGTGGTCATTTCATTTGGGAAGGGATCATCTGAGGAGGTGAAAGCTGTGCAAAGTCCTGGAAAACAGCCATCCAGAGTGGGGAGCAAACAGCAAGTACAAAGGACCTGAAGTAGAAATGTGTTTGGCATACCAACTAAAGGATTCACCTGTCCTGGGAACAATTCCATAGAAGGGAAGGACCATCTGAAATGGATGGTACAGAAAGCACCCCTTCTTCTTTGGATAAAGTTTTAAGTTATGTAGATTTTTAAGCATGCTGAGGATGGAGACGTGTTTTCTTATGTTTCACTTGGATTTGATACTTCTACAATTTTCCAGGTGATGATGCTTGGAGATAATACATGTGAGGGCAATCTAACATCAATATCTCTCTCCGAGTGGATGGCTGTATAGATTTGGCTGATTTTGCTCAGGGCAGGTGTCTCTTCCTCCTCTCCCAATACAAGGTATATTCCTCCAGAAACTGTGTCCTAGATTGAGGCTGACAGCCTCACCAAATAAAGAAAAGATGTATGTAGCAGTTTGGCAGTTTGATGTAGTTATGAATTCCAAAACTAGATATTGGATTATGTTCGTAAACTGGTCTGTCCATCTGGGCATGATTAAGTTATGACTAGGGCTTTGACTGGGCCATGTCAGTAGGGTGTTGAGCCCCGCCCCTTGGTGTGTGAGGAATCAAATATAAAAGACACGGCAAAGGACAGAGTTGGAGGGTTTTGAGTTGGAGTTCTGATATTGGAGTCTTGAGCTGGAGCCCCGGGAAGTATGAAAGCTTGGTCGTGAGGAAGGAGAGAAGACCCCGGGAAAAGAGACGAGCCATTCGCCTGAGAATCTACAGCTGGCCTTGTGGAGAGAACAAGCAGCTGAACCTGGAGAGAATCAAGCCCTAGGAAGAGAGGAACCCCTCACAGAGTTGGATGAGGGAAGTAACTTATGCTTTATGGCCTGGTAACTGTAAGCTTCTACCCCAAATAAATACCCTTTATAAAACCCAACTAATTTTGGTATTTTGCATCAGCACCCCTTTGGCTGACTAATATAATGTATTTAATTCAAGAGTATTTGAACAGCTCCTTTTCTGTGCACTCATTTCCCAATAAACTCTCCTAATCCACATGAGTCAGGTAGGGCTGCTTTAAAAATGAGCTCACCATGACATTTCCCCAGGTCACTCCAGGTACAATTGTTTTACATAAGTCATTTATATAAAAGTGATTTATATATGTGACTGAAATGTAGGTGAAGCCATTCACTCTTTTGGCACAGGATTCTATAATTTCAAGGCAAAGAGCCCTTTCAGAGTTATTTTGCTGTTGAAAGATTGTACCTTTGGAATCTTCTTGGGATGCTTTGTCAAGCTCCTATTTGAAGATGGCCTAGGGTCAATCTGACATAAATTTGAGAAAATGTAATTATAAAACTTTAGTGGTATGAAACAAATAACATGTATAAAAAAAACATGTTAAAAATATAAAACATTCTGATTTATCCTACCTGTCTCAGAGAGTTGTCACAGTTCAGTTACTTATGCACTTTCTAAAATAATGTTCGACCTGTTATTTTAACACCCAGCCATACATATATGTATATATATTCCCCTTACCAAGGGATCATATCCAAAAATCATGTTACCTGTCACAGATATGGTAAGAATTGCAATGCTGGCTTAAAGTCATCATCAAGTAGCTGTTTCCGGGGAGATACTATTTGCAAAATGAACCCTCACCCAAACTGAGTAACTACTCCCAAATATCTCTGACTTTTCCCTAGGAATTCATTATAGTCCTGCTATGGATTGAATTGTGTTTCTCACCACCACCCCAACCCCCATGTTGAAGTCCTGATCCCCAATACCTCAGAATATGTCCTTAATTTCAAATAGGGTCATTGCAATATAATTAGTTAAGGCGAGGTCATCCTGGAGTAGGATGGGTCCTCAGTCGAATAGGACTGGTGTCCTTGTAAGAAAAGGAGAAGAGATGCAGAGAGAAGAAGGTCATTTGAGGACAGGGGCAGATCAGAGTGATGCTGCCACAAGCCAAGGAATGCCTGAGGCCACCTGAAGCTGGAAAAGGCAAGGAAAGGTCCTCCCCCAGAGATCCTGGAGGGAGCATGGCCCTGTCAATCCCATATTTTTGGACTTATGGCCTCCTGAACTGTGAAAGAATTAATTTCTTTGTTTGGGGTCACCCAGTTTGTGGTACTTTGTTATGGCAGCCTAGGAAGCTAATACAAAACTATCATAATTATAGGCCTTAGGGTATTTGGGGATATTTTTATGAAAAGCAACATATTCTGCCTGTCTATATAATTTGTGTTTTTATATATTTCTGCTGTGTCTTCTCTTCTTTGTCTTTTACAATTTTAGCATAGAGCCCTGTGCAAAGTACCAGAAATCTGTTGGGTTTTATAAAGGGTATTTATTTGGGGTAGAAGCTTACAATCACAAGGCTATAAAGAGTAAGTTACTTGCCTCACCAAAGTCTGTTGCTACGTGTTGGAGCAAGATGGCTGCCGGTCTCTGCACAGCCTTCCTCTTCCTCTTAAGGCTCCATGGTCCCAGCTTCTTCCACTCTCAGCTGTAGTCTCTTTCTAGGCTCAGCTGCTCTGCTCTCTTCACAAAGCCAGCTGTAAACTACCAGGCAAACAGTTCAGCTCTCTCCCTGGGGCTCCAGCATCAACACTAAGCTCTCCCCTCTGCTGTGTCATTTTCTGTGTGAATGTCTATCTACCAAGGGGGCGGGGACTCAACATCCTACTAATGTGGCTGAATCAAGCCTAATCTTAATTTAATCAAGTAAAAGCAAAACCTCTGAATTTAATACAATCAAAGGGTATTACATCCAGAAAACAGACAAGTTTACAAACAAAATCAGTCTTTTTTTTCCTGATACATTTAAAAAATGAAATCTAGCATTTTGTACATTTTTTCCCTGCAGTTATAGTTAAAATATTATCTTTTATAAAGTCTATAGTGATTTCTATATTTCTTTCATGAAAGATCAGAACCCAGATATTTTTGAATTATTTTTCTTATATTATTGACAGTATTCTATATTGGAAAAAAAACTCCATAAAAACCCTGAGACTAAATCAATATTGGTGCTCTTGTCTTATTGGGAAAGGCCACAAAATAAGTAAATGATTGATATATACAATCATATACAGTTGATGTCAAAAGGATGTTAATAACAACATTAATTATATCAGAAATTACAATTTTTAAGGTGATTATACAGAAGTGGTGTTCACCAGGAATTCTGGAAGTCTGCTCTCAGCACTCTCTATTCATGTGCCAGTAAGTTTCATCACCTGAAGTGTCCTGGGGCCAAACTTCCCACCTGGGGAGGATGAGGTTTGCTTTTGTCATTATCTCAGGGAAACTTCAGCCACAAGTTCTAAAGCCAGTAATCTACCTCTCACTGCTCCTTCCCCTACATGCTGTTCCTCTCACACACTCCCTGAATTAATAGGGAAAGCAAACAAAAGCATCATTCATAAGTTTAGCAATAGTAGAAAATATATTTGTGCATTTAAACAAAAATTTTATTTATTATACAAGCAATGTAACTAGAATTTAAAAAAATATATAATTCTAAAAAATAATTCCCCTAAAATTTTTCTGTCTAAATTCAATAAAAGTGTTCTATAGCTATAATCATAACAGGGATGTAATTTTATGTTATGTGTTCAGACACATTATCCATTATCCATTATATTACATTATCCATTATCTTATCCATTGTCTCATGATTATAAGGTGATGTGTAGGCAGTACAGAGGGAAGTAGGGCAGAGATTTGGATTCAGACAACCCTGGTTCATATCCCGGCTCTACAGTTTACTTACTGTGTGACTTTGGGAAAATTGCTTAATATCTCTGTTCCTCAGTTCCTTATCTGTAAAATAAATTAAAAAATAATCCTTACCCTAGAGATGGGCTTAAGCCAAAACAGTTCATAGCAAATGCAAACAATCTAACCCATCACCTTCTCATTATACAAGAAATTGGGATAACTTGATTGGTGAGTGAAAGAAGAATGAGAAGTTGGAGGGAGATGCAGCTTTCAGCAAATTGTTTATAACAATTCTATTCAGATGATTCTGATGAAGTGAAATGTGCCATAAGCAATTTATTTATTGAGTCTGGAGGCACAGTTTTGAGTACCACTGGTCTTAAGTAAAAGGAAAGTTGAAATCAACCTTCTTGAGGGCATGGGGAAAATACTAAATAAAGAATTTTCTATCACTGTAAGCAAAAAATGATTATTGAGTGGATTTAATGAAATAACATGAGGCAATTAAATAGTGCTTACCTATATACTCAATGAATGTTGGATATTATTATATTTTATTTTATTTAACAAGTATTCTGGAAACTACCTATTCATAAGTCAATGTTAAGGCTTGTGCAAATTATCTTCAAATCATAATCAAATATAGCTCTATCCTCCTTAACTCTTTCGTGTACCTGGAAGACGGTGCTAGTGGATGCTGTTTTTTTAACCAAGAGCAAGACGGTGTCAGAGATGGTCTTTAAATAGCGCTGGGATTCCTTATAGATCCAGAGAGAAGAACGCCACCTACTGAACATCAAATTTCAAAATTTATCTCTTCATCATGAGAACTTAATGATCATAATAAGCTTAATAAGGTGTATCACTTTATAATCATTAATTGGTTAATCTACGAAACATCTTTGTGAAATAGGAAAGGGTCATTATCCCTATTATTATTACTTACCGATATAAAGCAATTGAGACTTAAGCCATGACTTCTCAACATCAAAAACTTGGGAAGAAGAATGAAACAAACAAATCAACAAAAACTGGGGAGACTCTGGTAAAATTTCATATGGTAGTAAATATTGGAATTCAATGTTTGTGATGAAGTCCTCAAGAATCTTGCTATACCTCACATTCTTGGTTCCTCTCTGTCCTAGAGACCTGGAGAGCCACTATTCTCAGTTCTTATTTGCTTCCTCCAGTCAATTCTTAACAAGAGAAACAGAACATTACAGGGGTAGAGACTTTCCTTTTCATTGTCTGCAAGGATAATCCAATGAATTACAGATATATTGAGTTAGTTATTGCATATGTTGTACTGGCTTTATGAAAACAGTTCTCCCTCCTCTTTCCAGAAGGTAAAAAGAATTTGATCAGCTTCCAAATTTCTTGATATCTTGCCAAAATTTACAATCATAAAACAAGTTTACTCTGGATTACCGTACTTTGTGTTTTAGGCATGTTCTCCTCTAATAGGTCTACTTTAAAGACTTAAAATACTTAGCCCCAATCTTCCATTGCTCTTGCATGTCGTAGAAAATATAAAGAGAAACATTTGACCCACTGCATCATCACACTGCTGTAGCTATCCCTAAACAAAGTTTTCTTCAAAACATCCCATCTATAGGAAACTCTGCTTTCTCTGAATTATTTTAAGTGCAAATTGTAAACAGATTTTACAACATGCACCCAAATCAAAGCACAAACATTTAGAAACAATATTTTCAGTGAGTTTAAAATATTCTAGATTTTTATTCATTTAGAGTTTTATCAATTAGTTTTTTACTCAACAAACATATTCTAAAGGCTTTGGTACCAGGATATGTAGCAAATATAGAAAAATCTAAATAATGACTTGAACTTATAAACATTTTCATAAGGGAATCAATAGTTTAAGATGAATGGAACAGAGTAGTGGTTAAGAGAACTAATTTAAGACTCAATCTTGTCTAAGTTCAAAGTTCTACTTTGCTACATCCAGTTGCGTGACAATGTAAGTTATTTTGCCTCCCTGAGCTTAAGTTTACACATCTGTAAAATGAAAACTATAACCTCTTGTTATACTGTTATTAGAAGGATCAAATAAAATAATAGATTTAAAGCAATTAATGCATTGTTTGAAGCACCACAGTATTAATAAAGGCTAGCTATGTTTTAAAATTAAAGATTCCTTGTAGATTGGAATTTCCTTGGAAGCACATCTTTTAATGTTGCCAGCTCTATCTTCAAGCTACGAGCTTCAAGCCCCCTATCTACCTGCAATGCAGTGAACAAAATTATCTGAAAGTGATTCTAAGGGTTTGCTCTGGATTGTCTGGACAATAACTCACTTGAGACTGGGAGATGTTCCCTTACCCCAATGGAAGGGGCTGTACCCAAGCTCAGCTTCACTGAGCCAGAAGCAGGGGTACTACAAAATCCTGTTTACCCTATAGTGCTGGGCAGCTGGCATTAATGGACAAATTCAGTAAACAGCCATTACCTCAACTCCACTGCTGATTTCCAAGTAGTCTGTGTATTGCCCAACTGACAAGACTACTTTCTTATTTTTGCCCTTTAAATATTAAAATAGCAGGGAACAATTACCTTCCACCAGAACACAGATACATGATGTACAACCAGAAAGCTTCTGGACCCTGCATACCTCTCTGTGGGTGATGGGAGAGTCAGAGGACTGGTGACTTCTCTTGCTGACCCCATCTCATAACTTTTCTTTTTCCCAATAAAGGCCATGCAATGCTGTGGGATTCATCTTAAACCCTGCTGCACCCCAGGGGGTGGCCCACATGGATGTGATAACCACCGTATTCCATTTTCTGGGATTCCTTTACAGTTTACCAAGATTCCTCATAGGAATGATAACACAATTGGCAGCAATCCTGGGTCAACCCCATTCAGAGATTTTATTATTAGAAGATTTTTCTTCTGTCTTCCCAGGGATTTAAAAAAAATTGGCAACTCATTCCCTATCATCCCAAGCATTCAGTGAAATTAAAAGGGCACTTTCCTCACAATAATCTTATTGATGTATAAGATGTTGAAAACTTGATTAAAAGGAATCAAATACTTTAGTAGATTGAGGAATGAAGCTTGTTTTAGTTCTGCCATTCCTATGATATATTAATGTGATAATTTGTTTTTGCCTCATTATCCTCATGAGTAAGTGAGGAGTGTGATTCTAATGAAGTTCACTATTTTGCTGGAAGGCATAAATAATCAAAGCTATTGTAACATATTTATTTTGTGTTATAAAATTAAAACCAATTATCCTTCTAATTTGAAGAATAATTTTTATTTTGTATACACGTTTTCTTAAGTAGAAACAGTGTAGAATAGTGTAAAGATCATAGTCTATGGACCTATCATATATAGGTTTGAGTCCTGTGTTCATAACTTATTAGCTGTGTGAACTTGAACAAGTTACTTAAACTCTTTTTTGCCTCACTGTCCTCCTCTACCAAATGGGGATAAAAAGAGTTGTGAGAATTAAATAAGTAATATATGTAAAGTACTTAAAAATCAGTGCTTTATAAGTGTTAACTATAATTATTATTTCAAATTGGAATAGGAAGTCCTTCCTTTTTTAACTTGCTATTACTGGCATATAGAAAAGCTATTAATTTCTGTCTATGTTTTTATTAGCTATCTTACTAAACTTTCTTAGTAATTTTAATACTTTTTCTGTTGATTGTCTTAGGTTATGTAGCAGATGATCAAATCATTAACAATGATACTTTTATTCTCTTTCCAAAATTTGCAACCTTTATTTATTTTTCTTGTCTTATTGCAGTGTCTAGAATTTCCATAACAGATTAGACAATAGCAATGTCAGGCATGTGGAGTAATATGCATGTTCACAAAAATATTTCCTCTTTCTCCTGCTGCAGAATTTTACTCTTCCATTTCAGTGATTTCAAACTTGGCCATGTAACTGTTTTGATCAATATGTGAGACACTTTTTGGATAAAGCTCTAAAATCTTTATCATTCTCTCTTAATATTGCAGGCAGAAGCTATTGCATTATCCTGGTTCCTAAAATGAAGAGATGGATAACAGAGTTGTAGTTGACTCATGAAAGACATGTAGCATGGGCTAAGACGCAAACCTTTTTGTTGTAAGGCATTGAGACCTGGGGTCATATGTTACTGCAGTATATAGCATAGTGTTACATATTATTGATTTAATTTCTTTTCTTGTCAATCTTAACTTTATCCTCCTTAATGCCTTTTAATCAATTTTTTTCTCAATTTCTTCTTTCTCTTCAGATTAAACCTATTTCTAAATTATAAAACAAATGCAATATTATTCTTCAGACAAGTAGGACTACACTTAGAGCACACACATACTTGACAGGATGAGAAAACTAAGGGTAATATATCATAAAATTAAAGATCTCTGAGCATTAAAGAAAGAAATCCTCTCTGTCTCAATCTTAGATTTTCATATAAGTTATATGAGCAACCTTAGAGAATCACTGGAGCAGAACCAGTAGCTTCTGCAGTCACTATTTAGGTATCTTGACTGTATTGCTTTTAGAGAGATTTTTAAAAATCAGTGGTTATCCGTGGGAGTATAACTGGAGGGATGCTTATTTTATTTTTTTTGCTCTTCCTTAATTTTCACATTTTCAATAGTGATTGTGTATGTGTGTTTGTGTGTATTTCTTTTATAATTTGAATTTTTAAATCTTTAAAAATGACACATTCAAGAGTTGGGTATGAGGTAGGTAATAAGTGGGAATTTAGGCATGACCTGCCAACAAGTTAAAAGAAAGGAGCGGAGTTAGGAAGTGACTGCAGTTATACGGGTAGAAATGATGGATGAAGATGGTGGCAGTGGTAACCAATTGTGAGACACAGTGGCAAAAAAATGAATTTCATTTATGCCTTTTTTTATTTGAGAAGTTGTGAGTTAACAAAACAATCAGGTGTACCAGGCAGGATTCTCAAAATTGCCTCACCAGCATCACCTTACATCATTGTGACATATTTGTTACAATTGATGAAAGGACATTGCCACAATATTACTGCTATCTATAGCCCATAGCTTATATTTGGTATATTATTCCCACATGGTATTATTAACACCATGTATTAGTATTGTATATTTGTTCATGAGAAAATGGCCTCATATTAACTACCGTCCACCATTCACCATGGGGTTCACTGTGTTATACAGACCCCTGCCTTGTACAATCAATCCAAAGGTACCCTCAGTGGCTCTCAGTTTCATCATGGAGATGTGCTGTCACCAGCTCAGTCCATTTCAGAACATTTTCATTTCTCCAAAAGGAAAAATCCCATACCCCTTTGACCTCCCCATTATTGACCCTTAGCATTGATATAGTACCTTATTAGCCATTGCTGTAAAAAATTACTATATTACTGCTAACTGTAGTCTATATGTCACATTAGTTGTATTTTTCATTTATCTCCATATTCTTAATGCCTTGTAATAGAGGAATATTCTTGTGTTTGTACTATTAACCACAATCATCATTTACCACCGTAATCACTGTTTTATAGTCCCTAGATTATCCTCTAGCTTTCTTTCAGTTGACATTAACCTCCTTAGACAACCTGATTATACTCACTATAATGTGTTAACATCAACTCTATCCACTTCCCCACATTTAAAATCCATTCTTATCAGAATGTATGCTGATACAGTCAGCATCAGCTCCACCTTCTTAATCCACATTCTACCGCCTAGTAACCTATACTCTAGAGTTTAATTCCGTGAGTTTACTCGTTGTATTTAGTTCATATTCATGAGACCATACAAGATTTGTCCCCTTTTGTGCCTGGCTTATTTCATTCAACATAATGTCCTCAAGGTTCATCCATGTTGTCACATGCATTCCGACTTCATTTCTTCTTACAGCTGAATAATATTCTATTGTATATGTGTATACCACGTTTTGTTTATACATTCATTGATTTATTGGCACTTGGGATGTTTCCATCTTTTAGCAATTGTGAATAATGCCGCTATAAACATCAGTGTGCAAATGCCTGTTTGCATCCTCATTTTCACGTCTTTTGAATATATTCCTAGTAGCTGGATTGCCGGATCATATGGCAGTTCTATATTTAGCTTCCTGAGGAACTGCCAAACTGTCCTCCACAGAGGCTGTGCCATTTTACATTCCTATCAACAATGAAGGACACGCTTTTGAGGTAAAATCAAATTGACAGAATGTGGTGATGGAAACGGGGCATTGGTGAGAGTTTAGATAACTGGTATAAGGGAGAAAGCAGAATTTAAGATCACATATGTTTTGATTTGGATTACCAGGTAGATGGTGCCATCCCTGAAATAAGGGGAGGTACATATGAAAAAAATAAGGATAACCAGTTCTCAAGGAGAAATTTCAGTTTGAGATGCCTGTGGGAAATGTGTACACCAAACTGGGTACATTCAAGGTCAGACCATTTGATAGAATTTCTGTGGGTGCTAGGCCATTGCTGCTTCCAACAACAGCATTGGAAAAATTAGAGTTTGTTTTATCAGGACATTTCTGAATATTTTCTGGGATAATCTTTTCCTGTTATCTGGCCTATTCTAAAAATACTAGTTTCACAGCTCCATAGGCTAAATTGTTAGCAGTGGAATACAGACCTCTGGGCATATTTTATTATTCCATCATTTTATTCATATGGAAAGTAAAGAGAAGATTGGGATTCACTGGCTATTGATTGTGACCCTTTCCTTTACTGTCAGCCTCCTATACCAGTTGCACATTTGGGCCACATAAGCATTTTGTTATTCAGGGCAGTGATCTTATCCTTCATTTTGAAATATCCACGGGTGTTTCCCTCATCTTTAGGGGCGTGGTAGAGTTTTCAGAAGTCTCAAAACAAAGTGTCATTTTCAATTCATTTGAGTCTAACAAAGTCCCGTATGGCAAACATTTAAAAGGATAATAATAAAGTGTTTTTTGAGGACTTGGCTTGGCAATGATAAGGTGAAAACTCATAAATTTGGCAATTGTTGATCTACAATTTCACACTTTTCAATTCAAGGTGGAACAGTAGAGAAGGCAGGGCGCTGGGAGTCGAAGCTCTCTTTCTGGGTCCACTTAAACTGTCTGCTTCTCCATTCCTTATCTGTAAAACACGAGACAAATATTTGCCCACACAGTTGGTATTAAATTTAAATGAGAAAAAAAATTTAAATGAGATTATATGCATGGCACTCTCAAAAATTCCAAAATATATAAATGTTAGGAATTCTTATCATCTCTAAATTATACCCCCCCCCCTTATCTTCCATCTCTCATTTCCAGCCTGTTTCTGAAATAGAGAAGCACCATTGGGCTACAGAAGAAATTAGGGACAAAAGGAATATATTTCTGTTGCTGGTATCATAATAATTTAAAATCCAGTTGAACTCCAAGCTAAATAGGATCATGGTTTATGAATCTGTTCAAAGAAGAGAATTTTTATTTCTTAAGTGATAGAGGTGATTATTAAACGTTTAGGACCTTCATATGTAAAGAGCTCCTTAATTTATAATTTACTCCTTTTTAAAATGTTCAATTTACCAGTGACACATTGAATTTACTTGAAACATATTTGTCTTTACTATTCAAAAAGCATATTTTAAAAGTGGGATATGCAAAAAATACAAGCATACACAAAATAAAAAAAAAAATTGTCTGTAATTTTCCCACCAACAACCATTTTTTTTATTATTTTGTAATGGAAATGTATAATCTCAGTCTTTGTCTAAACACATATATTTTTATAATTCTATATTTAATTTTTCGATTCTTTTTCTTAAATGTAATTGTTATTATATTGTTTATAGTATTTTACAATTTTAAAAATTCCTTTGCAATTAATTATAGACATCTTCCAAATTATTGCATATGAACAATATGATTTGCAAGTGGCTACAGAGTATGATTAAGTTTATTAAATTAACTTTTTAATATATTAGATTTCAGTTATTTCTAACTTTTGGTAATATGTCAATCTGAACTATACGTGTATGTGTGTATACCTATGGTTTAAATAGGCATGTTGATGCATTTCCACCGAACCTTTTTGCAATTCAAATCTTACTTGGAATGTTGACATGTTAAACACAGACAAGTTTATCTGCTCTGGTTGGCACGAAGTCTCACGTAGCCTTTCCTACTCACGCTTTCCCTCCCACTTTTCCCTCTCATGTCCTACCTTGAACTTGGTGGCTTTAGAGACATTGTAAATCATATTTCAATATTCTTGTTCATTCATCTTTGTCTACGTACTGTGATTATTTCCTTACGACTGCACATATTGCCAGTTTGCCCATTGGACTGTACCATTCACAACAGCAGGGGATGAAGTACCCATTCTTTGCTCCACATTATCTTCAAAAATTCTTTGTCAACTTGAATGGCAAATGGGAATATATCAAGGCTCTTTGAATTTACATCTATTTGATACAAGTTAAGCTGCTCCTGCTTTTTTCTTTGCCTTTACTGGCAGTTTTTACCTCCTCTTTTGTCAATTACCTCTTAATATTTTCTGAAATTTCACCTGGAAAGTTAGTATTTTATTTTCATTTGAAAGTTCTTTATATGTTGACACTTTAAGACCCTAAGTGAAAATATTTTATCATTTGCCATTTCTCCAGTTATTTGTTTATGGTACTTTCAAACGTATAGGAATTTTACATTTTTGTATATTTTTTCTTTAAAGCTTCTATTTTGCTTATTTAGTACATCCTTTCCTAATCCAAGACATATTTACCTGTATTTCTTTGTGGGTTTTTTGCTTCTGTTTTATATTTAAATAACTTAAGCCATCTGTAATTTATTTGGCTTTAAAATATAAGATGAAGGAAGCGGGTGTGGCTCAATGGACAGAGCTCCCGTTTACCATATGGGAGGCCCCGGGTTCGCTACCCGGGGCCTCCTTGTGAGGGCAGGCATGCCAGCCCGCGCGGCGCGGTAGGCTGATGCAGCAAGACCTCACAGCAGGAAGCGGGTGTGACTCAATGGATAGAGCCCCCATTTACCATGCGGGAGGCCCCAGGTTCGCTTCCCAGGGTCTCCTTGTGAGAGCAGGCCGGCCTGCGTGACGCGGTGGGCTGATGCAGTGGGACCTCACAGCAAGGAGGAGATAAGCAGACAAAGAAAGAAACACACAGCGAATGGACACAGCAAACACAAGCAGCAAGGGGGGGGGATAAATAAATGAATAAATAAATCTTTAAAAATATATATATATATAAGTTGAAGATTTAATTATTTTTCCAAAATAAGGATTTATTTTTAGTAATATTTGTTGAATAATTTTGGTATACATAAAATTTTCATTTTTGTATAATTCCTTCCTTGCCTCATTTTGCTCAAAACTCTCCTTTCACGGGGTATTTCTGGATTACTCCATCTGTCATAATTCCTTTGATCCTTCTCTATCTCTTACCCTGGTGTTTTCCCTCTACTTCACACTTTCCGTGACTTGACATTATACTGGGTGTTATTCTATACTTATTTGTTTATTGTCTGCTGCACTCATGAGAATGTAAGTTCCATGACAGTAGGGACTTTTTGGTTGTTCACTGCTGTATTTCAGTGTTTTGAAAAGACCCTGCATATAAAAAAGTACTTCATATACAGTTATTGAATACATGAATATTTAAGTACAATGTAAATTTTCTGCCTTTCATGCAGACCTTGTAAATCCTTTTCTCCCTTATGCTTCATCTCTCTTCACACAATGGATAAGGTACAAGATGGAAGAAATGGCTTATTTTACTATTTGTACCTTTCTCGAGTAACTGAGTTCAATTGTTGTTTATTCTAGATTTCTCTTTGTGTGTGTGTGATAGGGGCTCTGAAGATGTTATATATTTCAGTTAGACTGTGATTGGATGGTCTCTCTAGACTGGTAACAGAAATGAAATTAAGTAACTTGCTTTATTATTTTAAGATGCTCTTAAGCAAACAAATACAGCAAACACCTTGATTCTTCTGTAAAAGGAAATTTTGTTTGTTTGGTTTTTATTTTTTTAAAGCTCCTTGCAATGTACTAAGAGGGCATAATCTTATTTATTTTTATTTTCCATGGAAGTAGTTTGTCCTCAGAGACAATTAGGCAGTTAATCTCATCTTTTTTCTGCCACTCTTAGACATGTAAACTCAGTGTCGAGGAATTGAAGGTAATTAGTCTGATAGTCCCTGCCATGTTGACTGGCTGCCATGAGGAGACCCAAGTCTACCCTGAGTTCCATAGACTTTCATGTGTTTTGTTAATCTGTTAACAGCTTGCAATTGGAGTTCCATTTAGCTGCTAAGGCTAATTGGTTTTATATTATCACAGCTCTATGTTCACAACTCAATTCACTTGAGGGAGTGTGGAGGACATAATGCTACAAAGAATTGAGTTGAAGTGGTAAAATCTAAGTGCCAACCATATAGACCTGTTTCATTTCTCTTCTAGGTTAGTTGAGGACTCAATCTCTAGTTTGTTTTACTAACTAATGGATTCGATTTAATTGTCATAAGTTTGGATGTTGTGCAGGAACCCAGAGACCTTAAGACACGTTACTTGTTCTAAATCAATCATACATATAAGTCAATGTGACATTTTTGAGTAGCCAGTCTTTCCATGATGGCACTCTATGTGGGCCATCAATGTCGTAAAATAAAAAGAAAGTGACTGCATCATTAGAAAACCCCTTGACTTAAAATAAAAGTGATTGAATTGTAGGGCAAATGTGTGCAGACTCGAAACAATTTCTTCTGCTTTTCATGTGTTTTAAAAATGGTTTTAACCTTGCTGTGGCAAGTTTTGGGTAACATTTACAAATTTTGTCCTATTTCCTCATTGGCACAGAACCAGGAATGAAGGGGAGACAAGGCTTTGTTGTAGAGAAACATCAAGCTTTGAGTTCAGGAGCAGTAAAATTCCTTTTCATGCATAAAGTCTGGGAGCCCTTCAGCATTTCCTGCTCTGTGGGTGCCAACACTCCTCTCCAGTGGCACATTTCAGATATAATCCTAAAAAAAGCTTGCAGGAAGCCAGGAGATCATTGGGCTGAGTGACCCTCTACAAGGTGGGTCAGACATGATTGCCACGCAGGGCCCATGGCAGAATGTTCAGGACTGAGGTTTCAGAGGCAGACTCTGAAGAAGGGTGCAGGAAAACACTAAGAAATCAGTGTATTTCTGCCTTAGTTTCCTCAAGCTGCCATACAAATCATCACTAAATCAGTGGCTCACAGCAACAAAAGTGTATTCTCAGGAATGAAATCAAGGTGTCATCAGGGTTGGCTCTAAGAGAATCCTTCCTTGCCTCTTTCAGCTTCTGGAGGCCCCTGGCAACCCTTGGCCATCCTTGGCTTGTAGCTGCATCACTTCAGTCTCTACCTGTCTTCACATGTCCTTCTTTCCCTGTTTGTGTGTGCTTGTATCCAATTTTCCCTCTCCTACCTCTTATAAAGACAAGTCATTAGAATAAGGACCACCTTAATCCACTATGACCTCATCTTCACTTGATTACATTTGCAAAGATTCTATTTCCAAATAATGTCACATTCACAGCTACTAGAGGTTGGGACTTGGATGAATCAACCCAGTGCATCCTCTTCTCCCTCTTCTTCCTTAGACCCACTCACTCTTTTCTTTTCCAATATATAAAGATAAAGATGGGGTGCTTTTTTCTACTACTCAAAAGCCAGGGATGGAAATTTGGGGAACTCCCAAAGCTGGACAGTATTTTTATTCTACTCTTCATCATGATTCACAGTTCAGTGGGAATATGTCCAGTGGTTATGTGGGGTAGTCTGAAAAAAAAAGGGGGGGAAAGTGCTTTTGTCTAGAAGAGATGCTTTATTTTACTGATTGAGTGACACAATTTCACTCAGGTCCCTTAGCTTGCTGGGGCCATAAGAATGTGGGTTACGTTTAGGGAAGCTCAGTTCCTGTGATAAGTTAGCAAAAATAACTCCCTTAATGATAAGACTGAATCAAGTCAATATTTATTTAGCACTTTGGAAAGTGCTAAATAAATATTTAGCATACAGTTCTTTGAGTTTGGACACATACATAGATTCTTGGAATGACAAACTGTCCAACCCCCTGAAGAATTCCCTTATGCTTATCATTTATGGGTAGATGCTCTCCTCCCTTGCATCCCTCGGCCCTTTAACCACTGGGTTTGGACAAGAGTTCTTGAATATGACACCAAAAACACTATCCATAACAGAAATAAAACTGATCAATTCAACTTCATCAAAGTGAAAATATTTTGCTCTTTGGAGAACACAGGAAAAGGCCAGCCACAGACTGGGAGAACACATTTATAAACTACCTCTCTGTCCAAGAACTCAAAGTCCAAGGCCTTTTGAGACAGAGAAAATTGAATAAAGTTTGATCTGTTTCTATAAGAAACTGTAAGACATGTGGATCTAGAGACCCATAGATAATAAACTATATATAAGGAGAATATGATAAAGGCTAAAATAATGGTAAATATACAAACAAGGCAGCAGCATGTCAGTGGATGGTGGGGGTTGGGGGAGGGAGGTTGGCACTTTGCTCCTTCTTGTGGAATCAAGGATGGCCTCGTGGGACAAGGAAACTGGTGGGAAAGGGTATGGCAGAGAAGGACATCGGAAGTGAGAAAATGCTGGACCAAACTGAAAAATGCAAGTAGTCTACCACGGTTAGCTCACAGCATCACTTTGGTGCTACTATGGCAGGATGAGAAAGAACATAAACCTAATATTTGGACAAACACACACTTTAATATTTGTACCTTCTAAGGCTTGTATGGAAAATAAATAGCAGCCCATTTGCAACTAGAGGTTACCCCCCTAAGAATGGATTCACTGGTTATGCTGAAATGTAGAAAAACATTGAGTCCTTTAAAGCAAAGCCTGGGGAGTCCATTAGAAATGCAAATGTGAAGTGCGCTGGAAAAAAAACATTTTAAACAAGGAAACGGATGTGGCTCAAGCGTTTGGGCTCCCGTCAACCATACAGGAGGTCTAGGGTTCGATTCCCGGGGCCTCCTGGTGAAAGGCAAGCTGGCCCGTGTGGTGAGCTGGCCCACACGGAGTGCTGCCCCGCGCAGAGTGCTGGCCCACGTGCAGAGCTGGCACCCCAAGATGACGCAACAAAAAAGATACACAGAGGAGAGACAATAAGAGATGCAGCAGACCAGGGAGCTGAGGTGGCGCAAGAGATTGAGCACCTCTCTCCCACTCCGGAAGGTCCCAGGATCAGTTCCCAGTGCCGCTTAAAGAGAAGACAAGCAGACACAGAAGAACACAGACAGCAGACAGTGAGCGCAAAAGAACAAGGGGGGTGGAGAAATAAATAGATTAATAAATCTTAAAAAAAAATCACTGTAAACAAAACAATGAAACCAATTAGAAGACACTTTTGAGACTTTGGGGTTTTGATTAGTTATAAAAGCAGAAAGAAAAGGACCACATTGCTTAGTCTGGTTTATCTGCAGGTGGAGTCAATAATCTGAACAGTTTTGAATGGTCCTAAATGTTTGGGAGCATTTAGACCTGAGCCCTGGGCTCATCTACTTTTAGGTAATCTGTAATTGGACCAGTCTCCACAAGTTGGTTTTTTATTGTGTATCACCATGCCTGGATATATATTCATGTCCATAACACATTAACATCTTTTCTGCTGGGCAGGAGTTCTGAAAGAACAGTTTCTCTTGCTATTGGTCAATTGTTGAAATAAGCATAGAAGGAGCATATAAATTATTTTAAACAATGGAGGAGTATCAAAGTATAAATTTATGCCACTTTGATTCTTAGAGATATATGTCAATGTTAAAGGCTGCTTTTTAAATTGTTTATATCTTTTTTAAAATAAAAATAAGATTTTATGTATTGTAAAGCTCTATTTCATGCCATTTTATGGTCTTTTCCCTCCCTTCCCCCCAATATATTTAATTAGATCTGAAAGATTTTGTAAAATGTTATATACAATAGTATTGATGTTTTGGAGTGTACAATTCTATGTGATTTAACGTGTTTGTAGAGTCTTGCAAACACTACCACTAACTGTACAGAACAGATCCAGCAGCCCAAAGAATTGCATCATGGTGACCATTTGTGAAAGACCCTCCCCACTGGGTCTGGCAAGGGTTCTTAGATATGACACCAAAAACACTACCCATAAAGGGGGAAAAAAAGGATAAATTGGACTTCATGAATGTTAAAAATGTTTTGCTCTTTGAAGAACACAGTTGAGGATAAAAAGGACAAGCTATGGATTAGGGAGAAACATTTGCCAATAGTATATTCAACAAAAGACTTATATCCAGAATAAAGAACTCTCAAAACTCAGCAGGAAGGAAACAAAAAAACTCAATTTAAAAATGGACAGGGAAGTGGATGTGGCTCAAGTGATTGGGGTCCCATCTACCATGTGGAAGGTCCAGGGTTTGATTCCCAGGGCCTCCTGGTAAAAAGCAAGCTGGCCTGCATGGTGAGCTGGCCTGAGCAGAGAGCTGGCCCACGCAGAGAGCTGGAGCAGCAAGATGATGCAACAAAAAGAGATGCAGAAGAGAGACAATGAGAGACGCAGCAAATCAAGGAGCTGAGGTGGCACAAGAGATTGAGCATCTCTCTCCCACTCTGGAAGGTCCCAGGATCAGTTCCTGGTGCTGCCTGAAGAGAACACAAGCAGACACAGAAGAACACACAGAGAGCAGACAGCAAGTGCAAAACAACGGTGGGGTGGGGGGAGGATAAATAAATTAAAACAAAAAAAAAATGAAGAAACGATTTGAGCAGACTTCACCAAGAAGATGAAGAGATGGCAAATGAGCAAATGAAAATATCATTAGCCATTAGGGCCACCAAATTAAAACCACAATGAGACACCATTACACACTTATTGGTAAAATAAAAATACAGGCACACAAAGTGATGAAAGATGTGGAGCAACTGGTACTCTCTTACCTTGCTAGTGGGTGTGCAAAATGGTGCAGCTACTCTGGAAAACCACCCAGGTAAACACACACATCCCTTATGACCAAGCAATCCCACTTCCGGGAATTTATCTTAGAGAAATGAAAACATAAGTTCACATAAAAAGCCTGTGCATGAATATTTATAGTAGCATTATTCATAATCACCCAAATCTGCAAACAACCCAAACATCTTTCAAAATGTCTTTCAAAGGGCAAATGGATAAACAAACTGGTCTACCCATACAAGGGATACCTGAGACAACGTGGATGAACCTCAAAATAATTATGCTGAGTGAAAGAAGTTATATTCCATTTAACAGTAATAAGCAACCTCTTTCTTCAAGGAATACTTCTTATTCTGCTTCTGAAATTTCTTTTTTTTTCCCCTTTGTTCTCTCAGATCTCAAACTATTCTTCCTTTCTCCTTGCATGATGCTTCTGTTCTGAAAATGTCATTTGTGCATGTTCCAAGTATCTTTTTTTTCCTTTTTTCTTTTTCTTCTCTTTCTGAGTATCTTTTACAGCATAACAAACCACCCCAAACTTAGTGGCATCAAACAACCACCATTTTATTATTTTCAAGGATTTTGTTGGTTAGGAATTATAACAGGGCACATTGGGGATGGCTTGTCTGGGACCTCAGCTGGGAAGGGTTGAATGGCTAGCATGGCAAATACCGGGACTAGAATTACCTGGAGGCTCCTTCACCCCCATTTCTGGGACCTTGCTTGGGATGCCGTGAAGTCTGGGCTCAGAGCACCTCCTTGTTGGCCTCTTTATATAGCTTGAGCTTCTCATGGCATGGTGGTTGGGTTCTGAGATGCAAAGAGGCAGCATCTTGAGTGTGAGCATGCTGAATTTAGCAGGTAGAAGCTGCACGGTATTTGATGATCCAGCCTCTGATGATATGTAGCATCATTTCTGCCAAAGTCTATGGCTGAAGACAGTAAATAAGTCCATTAGATTCAAGGAGAATGGACATAGACTCCTTCCCAGGATGGGAGAGGAGTCAAAGAATTTAGGGCAAGCTCTTTTTTTTAAAACTTTATGTCCAGTTTGTACTGACCTATGTGTGTCAATAACAGTGTGCTTGTGAGAGACGTTCTCAGCACTTATGAACATGAGGTGCTCAGGAGGGGGCAATGGGC
>JAQZBX010039172.1:0-23131 GCA_029593785.1 Cabassous unicinctus
TGACTGGCACAGTAAACCTAGTGGTAGATGAGAATTGTGGTTGATAGTACAGATGCAAGAATGTCTTTTGTGTACGAGAGCAGATGTATGTCACTGTTGCAGGGTGGTGGGAATGTAGAGAGGCATGGGGAAAATACAACTGGAGTGACCTATGGACTGTGGTTAACAGTAATAATGTAATATTCTTGCATCTATGCCAAAGATGTACTGTGTTGATGATGGGGGAGTATGGAGAGTGTGTGCAAATGTACTCTATGGGCCTGGTAATGGTTGGATGATATTATCTTATAATCTGTGGCAAATATTCCATCACAGTGTGGTGTGTTGATGGAAGGGTATTGTTTGGGAATTCTGCACATGTGCATGATTGTTTTGTAAGTTTACAACTTGTGTCATAAAGATACATTTAAAGAATGATAATAGGGTGAGTTAGGGGAAAAATACACCAAATGTCAGATAAGGACTATAATCAGCAGTAAGAGTTTGACAATATTCGTTTATAACTTGTAACAGATGTCTAACGACTATGCAAGGTGTTGGTGGAGGGTTGATGTATGGGACCCTTGTATAATGTTATGAATGTTTGCTGGGTAAGTTCACAACTTTTACTATATACTTATTGTTTATGTATGTTCATGTGTAAATGATATAAAAATAATAATAATATTAATATTGTGGGTTTGGGGAAAATACTTTGATTAGCATTAATATTTTCAGGATGCTTTTTAATCATTAGTTAAAAATGTTTAACAACACTGCAAGGTATGTGTGGTAGGGTGAGGTATGAGAGCGCTGTATGATGTTATGTATGTTTGTTTTGTAAGTTCATAACCATTGATATATACTTACTAATTATGTATGTGCATGTATGATTGATATGCTTCAATAAATTTTTAAAAAATAAAATAGAGAAAAACAACAACCACAACAAAATAATAGAGAGAATCAATACAACCAAAAGTTGGTTTGTGGTAAAGATCAACTAATTTGACAAAACCACAGCTAAAATGAAAAAGAAAAAAAGAGAGAAGGTACAGATAAATAAAATGAGAAATGAGAAGGAGGACATTACTACTGATCCCACAGAAATAAAAAAGATCATTAGAATTTAATGTAAACAACTGTATACCAAAAATTAAACAACTTAGATGAAATCTGAAACTTCCCAGAAACACACAATCTACCGATACTGACTGTAGAAGAAATAGAAAACCTCAACAAATCAACTATGCGTAAAGAGATTGAATTAATCATCAAAAACCTCCCAACAAACAGAAGCCAAAAACCAGACGGCTTCACAGTTATATATTACCAATCATTTCAACAAGAATTAAAATCAAGCCCACTCTAGCTCTCCCAAAAAATTGAAGAGGAGGAAATACTATGTAACTCATTTTATGAAGCCAACATCATGACAATACCAAAATCTGATAAAGATACTACAAGAAAATTACAGACCAATTTCTCTAATGAATACAGATTTTTAAAAAATCTTCAACAAAATACTTGCAAATAGAATTCAATAGTACATTAAAATAATTATAGACCATGATCAAGTGGCTTTATCCCAGTTATAGAAATGGTGGTTCAACTCAGGAAAAATTAATTAATGTAATACACCATATTATCAAATTGAAGGGGAAAACCCACATGATCATCTCAATTGTTTCAGAAAGGGCACTTGATAAAATCCAGCATCCTTTCTTGACAAAACACTTCAAATGATAAGAATAGAAGGAAACTTCCTCATCATGACACAGGGCAACTATTAAAAACCCACAGCCAATATTGTAATCATTGGTGAAAGGCTATAAACTTTCCCTCTAAGTTCAGGAACAAGACAAGAATGCCCACATAATTACAGTTGCACAGCATCATGCTTGAAGTTCTAGGCAGAGCAATTAGGAAAGAAAAAGAAAGAAAAGGCATCCAAATTGGAAAAGGAGAAATAAAACTACCTAGGGCCATAAAACTAAAAGAAAATGTAGGGAAGCACCTTCATGACCTTGTGGTAGCCAGAATATTCTTAAATTTTATATCCAAAGCAAGGACAATGAAAAAAAAATAGATAAATCAGACATCCTCAAAATTAAAAATTTCTCTCAATTAAAGGAGTCTTTCAAGTAAGTAGAAAGTCAGCCTACTCGATGGGAGAAAATCTTTAGAAACTGCATATCTGATAAGGGCTTAATATCCAGAAGATATTAAGAAATCCTAAAACTCAACTATAAAAAGACAAATGACCTTATTTAGAAATGGGCAAAATATTGAACAGAATTTTTTCCAAAAAGGAAATACAAATAGCAAAAAACACAGGAATAGATGTTCAACATCACTAGTTCTTATTTAAATGCAAATTAAAACCACAATGGGATATCGTTTTCACAGCTACTTGTTTGGCCACTATTAAAATAACGAAAAACTACAAATGCTGGAGAGGTTGTGGAGAAATCGTAACAGTTAATTACTGTGTTGGGAATGTAAAATGGTGCAGCCCCTGTGGAAGACTGGCAGTTGCTCCGGAAGCTAAATATAGAACTGCCATCTGATCTAACAATCCCTCTTCTAGGTATATACTTAGAATATATGAAAGCACAGATGCAAAAAGACATAAAAACACCGAAATTCCTAGCTGTAAGAAAAATGAAGTCCTAATACACATTAAAACATGGAAGAATCCTGAGGACATAATGTGGAGAGAAATAAGCCAAGCAGAAAAGGAAAAAACAAATATTTTATGATCTCACTAATATGAACTAATTATAATGAACAAAATCAGGGAGTTAATCTGGAATGTAAGTTACCAGAAGAGTGAATGAATGTAGAGAATGGGAAGCAGATGCTTGATTTGTGCACAATTTACAATAAGGTTGGTAGCAAATGTTTAAAAATGGATAGAAATGATAGGAGAACATTACTGTGATTGTCATTAACAGTGATGATTTATGGATGTTATTGTTATTGAAAGGGGAATTTTAAGGTTCTATATGTCAATAGAAGAAACACTGGAGGATAAACTTGGGATTGTGTAACATAATGAACCTAGTTGTGAATGATGCCTGTGGTTAATAGAACAAATAAAATAATGTTCTTCCATGTTCCATGAAGTATGAAAAATGTATGTCAGTATTAAAAAGTGTTAATAATAGAGTGGTTTATGTGAAAAAAAGACAAAGTAAATTATCAATTACAGTCAACAAATATATTGTAATATTTTTCATTAATTGTAACAAATGTACTATATCAATGTTACGGGTCAATAATAAGGGGGCAAGGGTTATGGGATTTTTGTTTTGGGGTTAATGAAAATGTTCTAAAAATTATGGTGGTGATGAATACACAATTCTGATTGCACTGAGAGTCATTAATTGTACATTTTGGGTGGATTGTATGGTGTGAGAATAAAATTCTTAAAACAAGATATTATACTGAAATCCCCTGGATAAACGTACAGCAAAACTCCTACTCTACTGTTCGTCAGGCTTGCCCTGGACAACCAACAAAATGATGATGATGGACAAATTCTATCCCCAAAACAAAGGAGCATATTCAACTGCAAACAAAATAATTCCTTCAATCTGCTCCATAATATCAAAGTGTCCTCGTAGCCTGAAACTGTCAGAGTAGACATCATCTCAAATCCCCCAAGAATGAGGAATTAATAATCATAAGGAGGGAGTATAACTATGGACCAAAGTAGATTGATTGTTATTGTAGTTATCTTTTGTTAATGGAAGAACATGTAACATTGATATAAATATAGTGGTTGCAAGAGGTTCAGAAGGGAGAGGGGGATGATTGGATGGAACACAGGACATATTTGGGGAGATGAGATTCTTGTGTTTGATGCTGCAATGCCAGACACATGACATTATGCATTTGTGAAGACATAAGGAACTATAGAGCATAACATGTAAACCATAATGTAAACTCTAGACTTTGGTTGGTAGCAATGCTTCAATATTGGTTCATGAACTGTAACAAATGTACCACACTAATCTCAGATGTCAATAATATAATAAAACTATGTGTGTGGGTATGTGTGAGTGGATTATATGAGAATTCTCTATATTTTTTTACTTTAAAAAATAACTTATTTTTTAAACAATATTAGTTATAAATGTTTTAGAAAATATATAAAGTACAAAAGTTGAAATAAAAACCACGCAGAAATAACCAGATTTATATATTGGTGTCTATCCTCCCAATGTTTTTCTATCAGACATATACATACACATTATTATTCCCCCAAAAGAGATTGTACTGTACATACCATTATCTAACCTGCCTTTTTTTCACTTAACTATAAGTTAATACATTTTACCATACTGGTACATTTTTGTGCGTGACATTAATTTTAGAGTATGAATTATCATATCAAACCATAAATTACCTAACCAATCCCCTTTGAATTTAGTTAGGATATTTTCAGTTTTTCAGTTTATCAGTGTTAGAATACCCATATTATCTTAGTGTAACTTCCAATAAGCAGAAGTACTAGATCAAAAGGTATGCACATTTTTAAGGCTATCCATGTATGATAAACAAAATGGATTCTGGGAAATTTACATCAATTTTCACTCCCATCAGCAGTGTCTAAGTGCGTTAATTTATTTCTCTAATAACCTTGGTATAATACCAGTTATAACAAATGATTCTTATCTACTAGTTCACCTTGAAGCTCTTCAAAAACAATGCTCTGCCAATTTGGTAATAACCATCAAGAACAAGGATATCATCAAAAGTCTTCAGTGCCTGGCAGCAGGAACCAAAATCCCAGTCCCAGACACCAACGTTCAGACAAACTCCAGGCCCCCAAGAGTACCAGTGTAAGCACAGCCCTTCATGCAGTGGGTGGCACCACTGTAAACTCAGCTGTGGAAAAATGGCAAGTGATTAGTTCCTAGCTAGACCAAAGAAGGCTGGACAGGAGGATGACAAGGCCACTGAGCTGCTGGATTAGAAATTTTTAATCTTCCCTGACTCAGCCCAGGATTGATAGCATAGCTTGAGATGTAATTAACAAAGAAACACTAACACTGGGCATGTGCTGGGCTGGCTACTGTGTTATCTGCCCCAGCACGGAGGAGGGCATTCCACACACCATAGTGCTTCACAGATTCTTACATGATCACAGCCAGCAGAAGTTGTCTCTAAAATCCAGAAAGCTATTTAAAAGAGATCTAATCACATTGAGAATGTTAGTCTTGAAATAAGTTAATTTTAAATGGAATAAATTGCTACTCTTCAGCCTAACACAATTTTACTTTGGAATCTTCTGCAATAAAATGGCACCATGCATTTATGTAAGCCTGAAGTTTTCTATTTGCTCCCTCCACTGTGGGAGGTAAAAATCATCCTCATTTTACAGGTGGCTGAGATAGAGGTAGAAGACCCACCGATACTCCATGGCAAATTGATACCAGATCCTTAACTCCCAGATAAGGCTCTTTTAACTAGCCACACTCCACTCAGAGAGGTCTTAAGAGATAGAAAATCAACAAAGTCAAGTCTGGACTGAAGACAAATTCTATAAAGAGCTTGGAGAAATTACATCGGGTTTCCTGATATTTAAATAATTGAATTTAAATCTTCTTTACCATAGCAGATTTTAAAACTAAGATACTCTTTCTCAACTCATAAAATGATTGGTGAATGTCAACTTCGAAATCCATTATTCATTCCTCATTGAAAGATTAATTAGGGTCAATCAGCACAAGGAAGTATGAGGGAAAGAGTTATATGTCAGAGTCAGAATTCCTGGGTTCTAAGCCCATCCCTGCCACTATGTGACCCTGGGCAAGTTACTTAATCTAACCTGCAAAATAAAGCAGCAGCACTGCATAATTTGTGCATGAAATCCTGTGATATTCTGGTCCAGACAAGTCCTACCCAAGCATATCCTCCTAGGAAATCCCCATGATATCTGACATTCTTTTAATGGAAGCAGAAGTGTGCATGCGATAGTACTGAGAAAGAAAAACAAATGGCACTTGATGGATTGCAGTTGAAGAAATACACGCTTTACTATTACCTTAAAGGAAAACCAATATATTATCTTCATAATACATCCCAAATCATCATTTAAATCCTTAGAAATAATCAATTTTCTGGATGGGTAAATGTATTAGTCACCCAAAAGTGCTGCTGATACAAAGTACCAGAAATCTGTTGGTTTTTATAAAGGATATTTATTTGGGGTAAAAGCTTACAGTTACAAAGCCCTAAAAGGTCCAATTCAAGGTACCATAAGAGGTACTTTTCTTACCCAAAGTCTATAGCCACATGTTGAAGCAAAATCGCAGGCTATGTCTGCAAGGGTTCAGCATTCCTCTTTCCTCTTAAGGCTTCAAGGGCCTAGCTTCTTCCAATCTCAGCTGTAGGCTAGAGGGTTCGTTTCATTCTGGGCTGAGCTGTTCTGGTCTCTTCACAAAGCCAGCTGTAAGCTATCAGGTGAATGGCTCACCTCTCTTCATGGGGCCTCTGCCATGTTTATGGAGCTGTCTCTCTTCCTCTGTGTATCTTTACTGTGTATCTCCTTCTCTGCTTCTGTCTCCTTGATTAAGCATCTGTTTATATAGCCCATGAATGGGGTGGGGACTCAACTCTGATTCACCCAAATGATGTTGTCAAATCAAAGCCCAAATCTTGATTTAATAAAGTAAAAGTGAAACCTCTCAATTTAAAACAATCAAAGGGGTATCATGCCCAGAGGAACAGACTAGTTTACAAACATAATCAAGATCTCTTTTTGGAATTCGTAAGCAATATCAATCTGCCACAGTAAATCTCTGAGGATTTTTAAAAGGAAATATAAGTTTTACACAATTACTTTTAAGATGCCATTACATTTTGCCTCATGATTTTTAAGTTTTATATCTTTAGCTGGAATAAATTTTGTTACAAGTCAAAGAGGGGAAAGGCACTTTAAATAAGTAAAGTTATATGTTTTCATTTTAAAATATCAACTTAATGAAATACTGCATGCCATTTAAACTAACATTATTAAATATTGGGAGAATCATTGGCATTACCAAATAGTATGAACAAGCCATAAAACAATTTTTCATTTTTGCTGATCCCATTTCTGTATCCTATCCCAAGCAACTGCTTTCAAGTGTCAACTTTGTAAAGTGAAGCTAAAATAATATTTATGAGGTGCACCTCTATAGCACATGTAAGATTTAATTATAACGGGAAATATGTTAGAACATACTTGAGGGAGAATGAGAAAGCATATTTATCAGTACCTGAATCAGCTCTGATATATAACCAGAAATATGGATTTGTCATTAATGCAGATGTTAGCTTAGAAGTTTTTTGTTTTTTTCACCCCTATGCTAAGTGGTGTCTCTAAAGAAAAATACATTGCTATTATTTCCAGAATGACAGCTCCAAAAAAACAGGGAAAACAAGCATCACAAGGAATTATAACCTAAGACCAAAGCTGGTCCCTGGGTGAAAGAGTAGTAGCAGATGGAGCTCCCAGGTTAATGCAACATGTCCACAGACAGGGCCACCCTTGTTGCAGCATCAGGACAAGGGGAGGGGATACACTGTCAGATATAAAACTTCAGGGAAGCGGGTGTGGCTCAATCGATAGAGCTCCCGTTTACCATATGGGAGGGCCCAGGTTTGCTTCCCGGGGCCTCCTTGTGGGGGCAGGCCGGCCCGCGCGGCGTGGTGGGCTGATGCAGCGGGACCTCACAGCAAGGGGGAGATAAGCAGACACAGAAGAAACACACAGCGAATGGACACAGCAAAAACACAAGCAGCAAGGGGAGGATAAATAAATAAATAAATAAATCTTTAAAATAAAAAAGAAAACTTCAGAAATAAAACTATCTGCTACAACATGTTGAGTTGAACAAACTGAACCATGATCCACAGACTCTTATAAATTTTCTAAATTATAAATTACTTTACCAGTTCTAAATACATGAGATCTGCACTACTTCAACAGTGAAACCTGAAATTTAAACTCTGCACAAAGAAGGCCTAGCTTTTGTCAATCTCTTAAAAGCAAAACACAACAAATCTGAGACACAGTTTATCCAACTTTGTTTCAGTATTTCAATTTCTAGTCAAAATATTATAAAGGAAGAACTGAGTGTGTATCATTCATGCTACTCAGAGGACATGGGCAAATAATTTAGACACATGAACCTATTATCTGTTCCCACTACAACCTAGGTCGTTGAGCTTCCAAATCTGGTAAGGTGGTGCCATCATCATACTGGAATGAAATATGAAGGGAACCATGTTGATGAAGCAAATCAAAATGGGCAATGCTGTTACTCAAAATATTGCACAGGGCCTTTGTGGGATTTACTTTTGGTCCAGCAACAAATTGTAGGTGCTTCCTAATATCTAAGTGCACCTCAGCCATTTGTTCTGGGTTTCTATCTTGAGAGGCATTTTCAGAGGCTAATGGAGGATTTCCAAGGTATTTAAAATGAGTTGTACAGCACACTAATTTAGTTTCTATTTTCAAGCTCAGTTTTCCAATTTGTGTGCTTCAATAATTTCTGACGGCATCAAGACCCAGAGAGAAGGCAAATCTGAGGGCCAGGAACTCAGAAATGGCCGAAATCCCCAAAAGGAGTGATCTCAGAGCTGAGCAAGGAATCGACAAGTCATGGCTGATGTTTTTCTTCGTCTCCACGAGACTCTTCATAGTCTTCAAAACTGGTAAGTAAATACTAACATCAGAGCCTGGGATTATAGGTTCTTGTAACTCCTGCCACAGTTTCCTCAGAATAACCTTTATGGCGATGTCATGTGCCGCAATTCGATTAGTGCTTGGTACAAATAACAGTTCTACAGAGACTGTGAGGCAGGGTAAGTGGTGCTTGATTTTCAAAGCTCTGGCATTCTGGGCAGTTTTCAAGGCTGGAAATAAGTTTTCTGAGGTCAGCTCTAAATAAATTTCATTGTTTTCTGCTGAGACACCATCCATTCGAAATTCACTAGAGTTCTTGGTTCCGCCGGGTCGGGGGCGCGCTCGGCAGTCGCAGGGGTTCTGCTGCTCTTACTTGGTGCTTGGACCGGTAAAGATTTAACTTTCCCAACTCTTACTCCCCTTACCACACATGAGCAGCATCCCCCACACCGCCCCCACCTCCCCGGGCCCCTGTAGTTCGGGCGGGGCCTGTGGAGGGGCCTCTGCCCGGGTCAATTACCCAGGCAGGTCGCCAATCCATGGTGGGCATGCTGGTCGCTCTGCCTTGTGTGGATTTTAGCCTCTGCTTCCCTTTCCTGATGCCGCTAGTCAGTTAACAAACCCGAAACCCTGGCTCTGGGAAGTCCAGGGCCTGCGAGGTCAAGTCACTCGGTGAGGGGTGGGGGTCGGCCAGGTCACGTCCCTCCCTATGCTTTTGATGTAATATTTCTGTAAATCTAAAACTTCTCTAAAAATAAAGTTTTAAAAAATTCATCATAAAATCAATTTTGTAAATTATTCTTTTTTCAACTTTTACTTATGTCATTTGGAAGTACACTTAATGACAAAAAAATTATTTCAACTCTGGGAAGGAAAAATCGCTCATGGCAGTTTTGAAAGTAGTAAGATGATACTAATGAGGTGGCATTGATATAGAAAATCTCCATTTTTCTCTCATTTGTCAAAATCCCCAAGATCATCTATTGTGATTTAAATTGATGCTGTCTTTTTAATCTCCAAATTAGATTTTCTAAATATCACTGAATTTTTATTGAGAAGAATTGTACTTCCAAAAGTTCAGTAAATACATATTTTACAAATTCCATGATCCATACCATCAAATTCTCTTCTGAAATTCTGGCATGTAAGCAGTTTCTCTTGTACAAGTTGCTTATAAATCTTCACGGATTTTGATTTTCGTATCATTAAATAATGCAAGAGTCACAAGAAAGCATTTCAGTGACCTTTTGGGCATTAATTTGTTATCAAATCTTTATTCCACTGAGCACTGATCTTTACCTTTCTTCTCTTATGGTTCTTTTAGTATAATAAAATCCAAGAACAATAAAATAATGAAATAGGTTACAGAAACATTGTTGTGCCTGACTACAACAAAAAAATTGGTTAGATGAATTTGGTGACACTGTGAAAACTGACAGGAGAAAATCTACCATGTTTAATTTGTCATGCCACAAAAATATTCATTGGCTGTTGCACAATCATAGAAAGAAATTAGTTATGGATAAGCAGCCAATGCAAAAATTATTAAATTGTATTAAACACAGGTAAAGATGAGTTATAAATATTTAATAATAAAATCAAGATGTTATTTTAAAAAGGTACTATAAAATCGTGTCAACTAGTAAGCATACATAAAAATAGGTGCACAAAGGAAAATTATTGGTAGGAAAAAAAACAAAGATTAATAATACTTACGAGTGATTTTTATTTCCTTTTGTGAATTTTGTTGTTTCTCTAATGATTAATGGATAATGTTTCACTTCCTATGATAAGGCCCAACTTTTAAATACAAAAAGGTTACATTGTGGAAAATGTACTGTTGCATCTCTGGTGGTTAACATTCTGGCCTTTCATCCACAGCTTAATTATTTCTCTAGAAATACCTTCTTTTTAACCAATCATATAACAAAGAATCACAATAGGATACCAGAAAATAATGCTCAACATCATGTGGCTTCTAAGGGGAAGGCAACACTGTGTTACAAACCTAAAATGGATGCATTAGTCCTGGAAATTTTATCCTTGGAATAATGCCAAGCACTCTCCTTTGAAATGGTCCCAGGGATGACCAGATGTTGCATTATAAGTAATCTTCAACATAACAGATGCCATGGCATTATCGGGGTGAAAGGCAGGGGAGAGACAGCTCTGCGTATGTTCACAGTAGTTCTCTGGTATTCTTGTGAGACATAATTTCCAGGTGAACTTTCTATTTGATAAAGACCTGAACAGAATTTTTAGGTTGAATTATTTTTACCTCAGAACAAAAAATATGCATGCACAAAATATTAAACAGGTCATTATCAAAGGAAAAAAATATTATATCACAGAATTGTCAGGCTCTTAAATGGTTTGCATAATTTATTTCTGAGAAAAACTTGAGGTTGACAAATTTCTAGACAGATGATGCCGGAAGAGGTTTTTCACCACTTTTGACTCATGGTAAGTATTAATCTCAAAGTAAGAGTATTTTAGATTTTCTCAAAAATAGGGATATTATTACAAAATATGCAGAAACATATATATATCATGTAGGTCTTACCTATGTAATAAGAGAATTTGTAAACATGGAAATACAGAATTCATAGAATCAGAGTGATAAAGCAAGGTACCTATATTGAAATTATAACTTTTTGAAGAAATTTTATCTTAAATAATTACATAAGAACCTATCTTCTCAAACTTAATAGCAATGTGTGGTTTATAATACGGATATACCTTAGTAAAGTAGCATAAGTGTTTAATTTGTGATCTGTCATATGTATCAAATAATATCAGACACAAAAGAACAGTCGATCATTCGTTACAACTATATTGCTTTTTCTATAGCATTTTTTTCTGTTTTACTGAAATTAAATATAAGTAGGAATATACTGTTATGTACATGATCTCTGGGCACAATCAATCTTGTTAGAATCACAAAACAGAGTAAAAAGTTAATTTTTTTGTCACTGAATAATTTGCTTAATTTTCTATACACGTTTATCATCTAAAAATGTGTATAGTAATGAAATCTATGGTATAAGATTTTCATCTGGATGAAGTGTTAATAAAGTGAAATATTTTAAGAATTTCAAGCCCAATCTAATAATGAAATATATATAAGTTTCTGTAATATAATATACAGATGATGGTTTATGCCTGATTTATAGATTAGATAATTTAACTTGTTTTTTCAGTAATATTTTTCAAATTTCTCTTTATTATGAATTTCCATAGTTACTAATTTTTAAAAATTCCAAATCATACATGAAGCAAAAGTGGTTTTGATGTCATTCATGCTAAGTGTCACCTTTGATTTCTCAACGGTTGACAACAGTTGAACACTATGGGAAGCAGGAATAACACAAATGTGTCTGATTTAATCCTTATGGGAGTGACAAACTCTGAAGATATCTAGCAGGTCCTCTTTATACTATTTCTCCTGATATATCTGATTACTGTGCTGGGGAATGATACTAATAATTTGCCTGGATCTCCAGATTCACACCCATGTACTTTTTACTCAGTCACCTGTCATTCCTTGACCTTAGTTACTCAACAGTCATCACACCTAAAACATTAGAGAACCTATTGACTTCCACCAACTTTATTTCATTCACGGGCTGCTTCACCCAGATGTACTTTTTTTCTTCTTGGTTGTCACTGAATTCTTCTTTCTTTCTTCAATGGCCTATAACTGCTATGTAGCTATCTGCAATCTTCTTCACTACTGAGTTATTATGTCCAGGAGACTCTGCCATGTCCTGGTCATTGGTTCCTACATGATTGATTTTGCTGAATCATTTGTCAATGTTCTTTGCATGAAGAGTTTGCATTTTTGTAAATCCAAAGAAATTTGTCACTTTTTCTGTGACACAACACCAATATTAGCTCTGTCCTGCACTGACTCGTGACACTGAAATCATGATATTTGTTTTCGGTGGCTCAACTGTGTCTGTGTCTATTATCACAATCTCCATTCACAATGCTCACAATGTCCATTCTGTCTGCTATCTTTAAAATTAATTCTATTTTAGAAAAGTGCAAGGCCTTCTCTACTTGTACCTCCCACCTCCTGGGAGTCACCATCTTCTATAGTATCATTACTTTTACTTATTTAAAACCAAAGAATTCCTACTTCTTGGGAAAAGATCAAGTGGCCTCTGTGTTTTATACTAGGATGATCCCCATGCTGAATCCACTCATTTATAGCCTTAGGAACAAAGAAGTAAAAAATCCTTTCATTAGAGTCATGCAAAAGAGAGAGGGCTCCAGACAATTGAAATGACAGTGATGCTGAACATTTACATGCATCTTTTCTTTCATGCCTATTTGGGTATTTAATTTGTATCTTTCTAAATACACTAGCATCTTTTAATTAGTTTCCATTTCTGCTGAGTCACCCTCTATTTCACCACCTGTTATCAGCAACATTTTTAAGAATATGTTTTAGGAACTCTACATTGTAATTGGAACCTATGGAATATGTATTAAGCCTGTGGTTTAAATATGTGTATTTCAGGGCAGCTAATGTGAAAAAAATATGTCATTGTCTTTCAAAAGGTATCATAGAAATCCCCATGAAAGTTCCAATTTCAGAGAAATTTTTATAGAGAGCACTTTCGGAAGTCATTCCATTTATTTTGTACGTAAGAAATATAGCATAGTCATAGAGAGCTGCTTTAGACTGAACAATCTAGGGTTTACAGCCTAGATCTGCCAGATTATTCAATTGTATATTCCTTAGTAAAGTGCTGAAAATTTAAATGTAGTTTCTCAGTAGTGCAAGAAAAATAATTCTTAATCCATAGTGTTGTTAGATTAAATCAGATGATATATGGAAAGAATTTATGTAGTACTAATAAATTTTGGCCACTGAAATCAGAATACTTATTTTGAAAAATTTTGAATATACAATAACTTTTGTAATGAAAATGTTTACTGGCGGTTTATAAATGCTTTTTGTTTAATCTTATTCATAAACAAATATCTGAAAAGGAAAAACAGCATTTCAGTATTTGTTCTTAGAGCAAAATTAAAATATTTTGATAAAATTGAGTTATTGAAAAAACATGTGAACATTGAAGACAAACTGCAAAATATTTTAAATTATTAAAGGAAATAACAATATCCTAACTATTTTTTGTAGTTTTTTTCATGGTCTTCTAAGTCTGTGTATGTATGTATTACATATTTATATGCAAATTTTTGTCATTTTCTAATACTCCTTTGCAAATTTCAGATATCACTCATCACTATAATATTTAGTACTTCCTTTGAGAGTTGAATGGGAGTTTGAAACTCTATGTACCCCAGAAAAGCATATTCTCAAATTTAATCTATTCCTTTGGTATGAAACTTTGTAAGTAAGACTTTTTGATGACGTTACTTTAATTAAGATTTATCCCACCTCAGTAGTCATGGGTCTTCATCCTATTACTGGAATCCTTTATAAGAGATTGAAATTCAGTGAAAGGGAGAGAAAGCCTCAGATGCAACAGCTAGAAGCCAAACATCAAGGGAAACTGGAAGAGAAGAGAAAGACTAGGAGATACTTCTATGTGCCTTGAAACTAAGTTCAAGGGATCACTGGCAGTTAGTTCCAGAATGCCATAGGCTTGGGGGAGCATTACCTCGATAACGCTTTGATGACATCTTGTTTTGGACTTTCTTTTAGCTTCAAAATCACAATTTAATAAATCCCCATTGTTTAAGTATACACATTCTATAATATTTGCTTAAGCAGATTAGAAAACTAAAACAAATGTTTTCTTTGTTTGTGAATAGAATCAGGAATCTCTTCTTTCCATGCTTTAAGACCTGAAGTTTTGTAATTAATGACGTTAAATATCTGCATGCTGTGATATCACTTTTGTGTCTTCAGCTAACCATTTAAAAACCTTAGCATTCTGTGATATGTCAATATATTACTTTATTTAATTTTGGTATGATTAAAAATATCATTTCCTTTCTCCTAATTTTTATAAGTTTGCTATCTTGAGTTAAATTCTTGGTGCATTTGTTATGCAAATTTTAATAGAGAAAAGATGTAAAACTAAGAATTGATAATGAATCTAAATTTTGTGACATCCCATAACTTTATCCAGGTAGGTTCTAAGAGTTTGTTTTAAAAAATCCTTTACATGAACTGTAATTGCAATTTAAATTTTCTTTTCTTTTTTTTAATATAGTTTTTAAAAAGAATGTTTTCTTCATTTTCCAAATATTTGATTATTTTTTATTTAAACTGGCGCAATGGATACTAGATAAATTTTTTAGCATTCAATTAATTTGTATTCTCTTTATTTTACAGTTTTTTGAGAATCTGTACATTTTCTTAAATTATTTTGGAAAGATTAAAATAAAGTTCAACATCTCTTTTAGGAGTAAAATAGTAATGACTTTTCACTAACTCATTACTGTTCTTTAATTTAATTTATTTTTATTTTTTTAAGTTCCATCTTTAAATACTTTTATTTTTTTATTTATTTATTTTTATTTATTTTTATTTTTATTTTTTTCATATATATTTTAAAAGATGCTTAGATTACATTTATGTTACACAAAAATTACAGGGATTCCCGTGCTCTCCACCTCCCATACCTCCCATAACATCTCACATAAACCTCTTTCATTAGTGTGGCACATCACCTGCAATGGATATACACATCCTGGGGCTTTGCCACTAAGCATAGACCACAGTTCACATCATAGGCCACACTTTCTCCCACACAGTTCTGCATGGTATATGCTCCTCTAAAATGGCCCAAATCTGTCACCACAGCATCACTCAGGACAACCCCCAAGTCCTGAAAAAGCCCCTGTATTACAACTGCCATTCCCCTCCCCAACCTGAAAGTGTCTAGTGGCCACTGGCTTCACCTCACGGTTAAAATTTCTTCCATTGCTTCAGTCCCAATATGTCTACAACAGAATACCATTAAGTCCACTCTAGTCCATAGCTCTTCCTCCAATCCTGAGGGGACTGGAATGGTGATGTTTTAATTTATTCAAATACATAAAATGTACATTATTTTCTTTACATCCTGAATTTTACTTGAAATTTATATGAAATTTCATTCATACAAAAAATTTAACTTATATTATATCCATATAAATTACTTTATTATGGTTATTTCTGCTCTGAAATCTATATTGTTTAGAATCTGTATTTATGGCAATTCCTCTTTATTTTATTTGCAGAGATGTCTTTGATAAGCATTTATCTTCATCTATCATCTATCTTTCTGCCTGCCTGTCTGTCTGTCTATCTATCTATCTATCTATCTATCTATCTATCTACCTACCTACCTACCTACCTATCTATCTATCTATTTTTGGAGGTACCGGGCCTGGGGATTGAACCCCAGGCTTCTTATGTTTGAGGTTGGTGCTCAACCTCGGTGTTACTTTGGCTCCCTTGCGTTGTTTTTTCATTTGTTTGCTTCTTGTTTGTTTTTTTTTGTTTGTTTGTTTGTTTTTAGGAGGCACCAGGGATGAACCATGGACCTCCCACGTGGGAAGCACTTGCTCAACTGCTTGAGCCACCTCATTTATTTTTAATAATATTCTTTTTGACTAATCCTTCATCTTTTATAGGCATTGTATCTTATCTTATATGTATAGGCTCTTTACATTTTTTGGTCTTTCTTATGAAAAGTGCTGGACTTGCTTTCATTTATGTACATTTCTAAAAGTTAGATATTGCACTGTTTTGGTTAGTTTTGACAAAGATGGTCAATAGATGCTCTAATTTTTCAGAGAGTGAAATGTTCAGGAAATGCTTAAATTTTAATTAAATTCAGACTACCCTGTTTTCTTATAATATAGTCTAGAAAGCATTTTTGATGTTATTAGATAAATGTAACATACCATTTGGGCAATGTGAAAACACTAGATTATTTGCATTTCTCCTGTATTTCCTCTATTTAAATCAGTGCATATCATATTTTATGTAAGATGTGGTATGAAATATTTTTAAGACAAAATCCTTTCATTTATGGTGGCAAGTTTAAATTCAATGTATTGTAAATTTGAACCACTTAAAAATGATTAAGATAATAAGACTAGAATAGAGCATGACAAAATATGAACATTAGTTTTGGTTGCAAATTATTGGTGTTATATAATAATGGTAAAAACATTATATTTACGGAGCACCAACTGAGCGGCAAACAATATTCAAAGGGCTTTAGGTATATAATTGATTTAGTTTATCTTCACAAGATAACTCAGTTAGTTTTTTTAAATATCTAAAATTAATCTCAGGTAATGGAAAGTCATCATTCTACTTGTTCAGACAAAGACTTAAGCCTCATCCTGGCATTTCTCTATGCCACACACTCCACATCGAGTCCATCAGCATATAATATTGATTCTCTGTGCAGAATATACTTGGAGTGTGACTATTTCTCAGTACCTCTTCTGCTACCTCCCTGGCCCAAAAGACCTAGAATATCAATGTTTAAAATACCGCTGCAGCCTTCTAGATTGTCTCTCTGTTTTCTGCCTTACTCCCTTCAAGTCTAATCTCAATGTAGGGGATGAGTGTTACTGTTAAAATGTAAATTGTATTATGTCACTTTTCTTCCAATACCTACATGACTTCCCATTATACTCAGAGTGAAACTCAAAACTTTCATAAGAGCCTCAGCTCCAACATGATCTTGCTTCTCTGTCTTATTTCTATGAACTCATCTTTTTATCATTGCATTTGTTATCCTCACTTTGGTGCAGCCAAACTGAACTTCTGCTTCCCTCTGCACATTAGCCCTGAGGCTGCTGGACTTCTTTCATTTTTTCTTCTTCCTAAAATTCTCATCCATCAGATAACTGCATGGGTCTTTTCTTATTCACTTAAGACCATCCCTTACCACCCTACTTAAAATAGTGCCTGATCCCATCCCTTGTCCTTGCTGCATTTGTTTTCCATAGCAGTTACTCCATCTAACATTCTAAATATTTTATTTAAGGTTTTTGTTTCCTTTCTATTTTCCTCCCCTATAGAAGCTCTATGAGCAAAATATTTTTTCAACTATATCCAATGCTATATTCCCAGTACTTTGAAGAGTGCTTCAATAAATGTTTTTGAAAGGCTGAATTCAACAGAGGATGAAACTGGGACATAACTTGGTCACAGTCAGTCAACAGGTTAAATGACAAGCTCACATTTGAACCAGACTGTTTGCCTTTAGAGTTTGCATTATTACTCACCATTCTGTGATACGACCTTTTTTCTACAAAAGTATTCCAATCTTTCAGAGTTGAAAAAATAATAATTACTTTATTATATTGAAAAGCATTAAAAAACAAAAAGGGACTTTTGAGAGGTGTATGTAGCTATCAGTGTTCCTAGAGCTGTCAACAGAAGACAGTGTAATTTTGCAGATAATTGCTAAATGTTCTCAAACATACATGTACAGTCTTATCTCCAGAAAGGAAGAACTCTGCAAAGGAAAGAGTGATTTATCAACTGATGTGACTCGGGTAGGGAGAGAACTTCTATCACTTAGGTAAAAGCTATTGTAAGAAAGGGCTTCCAAAACATAGTGGATCAACAAAGTGGAAATTATCCTTGGGGATAACAGTGCAGACTTTAGCTGACTAGTCTATGTGGATGGCTTATTTTCATGAGGTAATCGTGGGACCCAGGCTTCTTCTGTTGTTGCTTTACTATCTCCAAATATGTCCTCTTCTGCATGGTTGAAGAGGTTTCATATAGCACTCTGTCCACATTCCAGTATAAGGGAAATATGCAATTTTCACATGTGTAAAACAAATCCCAAATTGTAATTTAGAAGGTTTTTAAGGAAAAATTCAATTTCTCTAAAAGGTATTAGACTATTAAGGCTACCATTTCTTCTGATGTGAGCATTTTAAGGAATTGAATATTTACTCTAAATTATCAAATTTAACAACTAAAAGTAGTGTATAAAATTTTCTTATTTTCCTTTTCATATTTGTAGGTGACTATAAGGAAATCCTTATTTTAATCCCTTATGTTTGTAATTTTTGTGTTTTCTCTTTTTTATTGGTTTTCCTAGGGATTATTTTATGCATGTTTCTTTTATCATGGTCTACCTAAAAGAATATACCACATAATTTATAATTTGTGATTCATTCCCAATCATTGTGCTATTTTCACCATAATTTTTCATTTATATAGGGTATACACTCAAAATTCTCCAAACATGTTTTGCCTTAGGAAATTAATTTTAAATCAATTAAAAATTTAAAAATCAAATATTTGATACATTTACCTTCAATTTTACAATTACATTGCTGTATATGGTCAATGTTATACCCAAGCCTTCTGTTATCATACTCCTGCCTTAATGACTTTTAAAGCACAAGTCTCCTGGTAAAAAAAATATATATTTCTTTGTGCGTGTGTGTTTATTTTCCTAAAAAGATTTTATTTTGGTTTTTTATTTAGAAGTTATTTTCAGTGGGTATTGCAATCTGGAATGGGTATTTAACTTTCAGTACTTTAAAGATATCTTTCCATTATTTTCTGACTTTTATAATCTTGGATTGCAAGTCTTTTATAATAATTATGGTTTTTCTTCTGTGTGCAATAAGTATTTTCCTCTGCTTTTTTTTCTGCTTTTTAAATTTTTTTTTGAAATATACCACTCATACATAAACATTCATAAGCAATAAATATATAGTAATAGTTGTGAACTTACAAAACAAACATACATAATATCATACAGGAATCTCATAACTCACCCAACCATTACTACCTTGCATTGTTGTGAAACATTTTTAATTAATAATTAAAGAGCATCCTCAAAATATTACTACTAACCAAAGTATTCTTCCCCCAACCCACTCGATTATCATTCTTTTCATATCATTTACATGACCATACATAAAAATAAGTGTATAGTAAAAGTTGTGAACATGCAAAACATCAACCCTCCACCAACACCTTGCATTGTCGTGAGACATTTGTTAAAAATTATGAAAGAATATTGTCAAAATCTTACTCCTAACTATAGTTCTCATCTTTCATCTGGTGTCTTTCCCCCGGAAACCATCCCATTATTATTTTTTTTAATTTATTTTTATGATAGAAGTTGTAAACTTACAATCATGCACATGGGCAGAATTCCCAATGAACACTCCTCTATCAATACACCACACCATGGTGGAGCATTTGGTATACTGAGGTAATATCCACAGATTATTATCAGGTCCACAGTGTACATTTGGCACACTTTCTCTGTAATCCTCCATTATCAACACAGTGCATCTTTGGCATAGATGCATGAATATTACATTTTTACTGTTTACCACAGTCCATTGTCCAGTTGGATTTTTCCATGTACCCCACCTCCCACACCTCCCATAACATCTCATGTAGACATATTTCATTAATGTGACTCATCACCTGCAATGGATATACACATCCTGGGGCTTTGCCACTAAACATGGACCATAGACCACATTGTAGGCCCCACTCTCTCCCACAAAGTCCTGCATGCTATATGCTGATGTAAAATGCCCTATATCTCTCATTTTAATGTTACTCAGGATAATTCCCAAGTTCTGAAAAAGCACCTGTATTACAACTGCATTTCCCTTCCCTGCCCCAAATGCGTCCAGTATTCACTGGCTCCACCTCACTGTTGTGATTTCTTCCATTGCTTGAATCACATTACATCTGCAACAGAATACCATTGAGTCCACTCTAGTCTATAGTTGTTCCCCGACTCCCGAGGAGTTTGGGATGGTGATGTCCACTCCACCTCTAAGTGAGAGGGGGCTTATATACCATGGATATGGTGGATGGGATTATCCTGCCTGCAGCTGCAGGCTCTCTCCACTCCCTGGGATGGCCCTTGTCCATCATTGTCTCCTCACCAGGTGACTTGGGTGAATCCACTGAGATGTAGAGTAGGATTTGCAGCTCCATGAGATTCCAGGCACACCTGGCACATGGGCAGGACTAAGGCTCCAGTCTCTGGAAGTACACCTACACACTCCAGCATCACATATAGGTTTGAATAGAAGGAACTGATGGGCTATGTGCAGGGAGGACTTATTTGAGTCCAACTCTGTCACTCTCAGGAGCACAGATTCCAAAGTGGAGCCCACTGATAAGTCATCACTCTCTGGAGCTATCCCCCCTTATATAGGACCTGGGTGTCTCCAGAGTCCTCTGGAGTCCCCCTGTGTGGGGTGATATCCACATTGGTGTTCTATGAGATCCCACTGAGGTGTGAGTAAGCGTTACCTCTGGGATGACCACCCGACACTTTTTGAAGTCTCTTAGCCACATGAACTCATTTCTCTTTGCCTTTTCCCCCTTTTATTCAAGGTTTTTTTCCAATCATATTGCCAGTTGGCATTTGGTAGTAATCCCCCATTGCCAGGGAGGCTCATTCCCGGGAGTCATGTCCCACGCTGGGGGGAAGGTAATACATTCATATGGTGAATTTGGCTTAGAGAGAGGCCACATTTGAGCAACAAGGAGGTTCTCAGGTGGCAGCTCTTAGGCACCCCATAACAGTAGGCTAAGTTTCAGTTACAAGAGCAAAGACTCATAAGGCTAGTCATCAATAACAAGAGCCCATCAGTGGACCCTCCTCCTTGCCAGACACTGCCCCTGCACTCAGGGGAATGTTGCTGCTCCCTTGGAGAATGTGGCAGTGCTCTTCCAGCTGGGAATTCATTTATTGAGTAATTGACTACCCACTGTGACCATGACCCACCCTTTGATCATTTGAACAGTTTTATATATCTTTCATGTATATTCAGGTGAACTTCCTCCCATGAAACCCCCATCCCAGACACCCCCCACCAATGATCCTCTCCTGCCCCCTCTGTAACCCTTCTGTGATCCAAACCTTCCTTGAAGATGAAGCCCATATAATAGCCAAATACAATTAATAGGAAAATGAAATAATAAAGATAAGTTTAAATATAAGAGATTAAATACATGGTAACTTTAAAAAACACTAGAAATAAAATAAAATTAAAGGCTTAGGATAGTCAATAAATGGGGAAAAATAATATATATATTACATTTTTTCTTTTATCACTGCATTATTGGGTGTCCAGTCTATACTATGGCACCTGCCCCCTCTCACCCCCCAGTGACTCCGAAATTTTCATTTAATTTTCAAAGAAGTTTTAGGTCACAGCAAAGTCACACACAGAATACTAAATACTCCCATATACTCAACCTCCTTCCCCTTTCCTCACCCCATATTAAAACCTTTTTTATGTGGATGGTAGCATTGTTTTAACTGTTATACAGATAGTGAAGCATAGCTACTAAACATTGTCAATGGTTTACAGTATAGTTTACAATTTAGACAGTAAATTTAATAATCTTTGATGATTTTTCCATGTCCTGTGTTCATTACTGTAAGGTAATGAAAAACATTTCCCATGGTCACTAAATGCCCCTGTTTGATCTTTTCTGTTCCTTCCTCCTCATCCCCCTGGGGCTCATGGTACTCCCCTGTCTTGACTCATTGGATGACAAGATTCATAGTTATATGCAACAAGAGATGTTGACATGCTGATTATCCTCTCCTATCCACCTTTTTGCCTAAGAGACACCCACCTGTCTGTTTCTTGGTGAATCAGTCCTCCCAAAGTTGGGGATCCATCTTCCCACTCACCTTGTGGGTCTCCACTCCCTGACACAACACCTTATGACAGGATGAACACTCACACTTTCCCCAGAAGCCCACTCCAGGTGCATCCCTTCCTGAATACCCCCCAACCTACACCCTAAACCAGTGACACTACCTTTTCATACTGCCATAAGAGCATTCCCACTACTGCACTTTCAACATCATACCCACAAATCCCATGTTCATATAGTACCCCTCCCAACTCTCCCCCCAGTATCCTGGGTATTCTAATCTGCCCCTCTTAATCTACCCACCTGTCAACCCTGCACCACCAAACCCAGTAGTTTCTCTACCCACCTGTCCTATGCTTCAATATGCAACTATACTCTATCACTTTACCATAGATTATGACCATATGCGTGATGGTTCACAACCTTGTCTTCTCTTTCTCTCCCTTGTTAACCTATATTTCACGCAATGGATCTCAGAGACTGCTCACTTTCCACAATTCAAATCAATGAGGTCATATATTGTTCATCCTTCAATGCCTGGCATGCTTCACTCAACATAAGGTCTTCAAGATTTACCTATGTTATTCCATGTGTTAGCACTTTATTCCTTCTTACAACTGAGTAATATTCCATTGTATGTATGTACCACATTTTGTTTATCCATTCATATGTTGATGGGCACTGGTGCTGATTCCAACTTTTGGCAATTGTGAACAATGCCGCTAATAACATTGGTGTGCATATATCTGTTCGTGTCTTTGCTTTCAATTCTTCTGGGTATATACCCAACAGTGGAATTGCTGGATCATATGGAAGATCTATTGTTAGTTTTCTGAGGAATCGCCAAACTGTCCTCCACAGTG